>PVJS01002001.1:8565-89607 GCA_004027185.1 Glis glis
ACACACACACACACACACACACACACACACACACACATATTTTCCGGTACTGGGGATTGCACTCAGGGGTATTCTACCTCCAAGCTACACTCCCAGCCCTATTTGTTTTTATTCTTTATTTTGAAACAGGGTCTCACTAAGTTGCAGAGGTCCTCACTAAGTAACTGAGGCTGGCCATGAACCTGCAATCCTCCTGTCTCAGCCTCCCAAGTACTGGGATTACAAGTGTGCACCACCACGCCCAGCTAGAATACAATATTATAATTGCATGCTAAATTGTCTTGCTTTGCCATTATACTGCTGATACTATGTAGGAAGAGGTAGCATTTGGGCTTAATTCTCCATTCTAAGCACAGAGACCTAATGGAAATATTTTACATCCCCTAAGCCCTCAGTAACTATGTGTTGTGATACAGACCTTCTTGGAACAATGAGAATATGTTGGGGAATGTTTGCTCAAAGTACTTAAGATAAAAAGGATTAGATTACAACAAGACTGGGGTGTCAGGCTCTTTTGCTTTATCAGGTAATGTGGAACCATAATATGCTGTTTTGAATTTCAGGGAAGGAATCTATGGCATATGCATTGCTTTTAATTAGACCTTTGTAAATCAATCCAAACTATGTAGAGTGATATGTGTTTGTAGACATAACTAAGAAATGATTATACCCTGTGTTTTAGTCCATTTAGGTTGTTATAACAAATTGCCATATACTGGGTGGCTTATAGACAAAGGAGATTTATTTCTCATGATCCTGAAGGGTAGGAAGTCCAAGATCAAGTGCTAGAAGAAGTGTCTAGTGAGGGCCTGCTTCCTCATAGAATGACAGGTGGCATTGTCTCACTGGGTCTTACATGGTAGAAAAGAAAGGAGTTTTTCTGGGGTCTCTTTTATAAGAGAAATAATTCCACTCATGAAGGCTCTACTGCCAAATCCATCACATTGAGGATTAGGTTTCAGAGTATGAATTTGGCATGGACACAAACATTCAATCTATATCATGGGATTGAGCATTTTTATCCTTGAAGTTGAGAAATCCTATGGCATTAATTCCCTGTGTTTTATTGAAAAGATTATTTTTATTAGTGTATTTTTATAAACGTTCACTGGGATTTTTGGCTGTTTAATTTCAATTGTCAATCATTTTGCATCTTCAGATATACTCTAAGTAGTTAAGTGATATATGGTTTATAGTACAATCATCCCCCTTATGCATGGTTTGGTTTTCCATGATTTCAGTTACCTGCAGTCAACTGCAGCCCGAAAATATTAAATGGAAATTTCCAGAAATGAATGATTCATAAGTTTTAAATACCTTTTATGGAAATATATTGTAAAAATCATTCTCTTTTATTATTAGTTATTGTTGATAGTCTCTTACTGTGCCTAATTTATAAATTAAACATTATCATAGGTATGTATGTATAGAAAAGAAACATAGTAAATATTGGGTTTGTTACTATCTGCAGTTTAAAGACATCCAAATAGGAGAGAACTGTCATGCTAAATTAATAGAACAAGCAATTTCAATATTCTTGAACTTTTAAAGTTGAGCATAAGCAATTTAGCCCTGCTTGTGAAGTATTTAGAAGGTTATAAATGGTAGAAAATTTAGATGAGCACAATAAATTTTCAGTACTTGAGCTGTCAAGATTTACAACAAGATTTTCTTACACTGGATAGGAGGTCTACATTTGCAAATGTGATTAGCAAAAGGCTGTATTTCGAATGGGAGCTCCTAGGGTAAAATTCCGTTTTTTATGTTTTAAAATATTTTCAGTCACTAATTATAAGTAACATTCCTTCTTGTCCTCCTCTACTCCAAATTACAATCTAATCTACCACAGCATGTATTTCTGATTCTCTTTTGTGGTGGCTGGCTCGAGAGGTTCTTAAGCCCCTGCTGTGTCCTCTTATGCTAAAAACAGTCAGCAGCCTTATGTGGGAGAGCTGTGATGTTTCTCCATAAGAGCTTATATTTTGCTTGGAGAGCAAATCAAACTAAAGTTTCTGCCTTTCTCTTCTCCTCTTTTTCCTCTTTCCTTTGCAGCTGAGTTTATCTTGACATAAACTGGTTACCTCCTACAGCTTACCTGCTGTCTTGGCCAAGAGCAAGAAGGTCCTACATGAGGGGTATCATCCGGCCGCCATCAACAAAAATTTTCATACCCAAAATTCCGCCCTGTGCCTTTCTTTCTTTGGGTTGATGTGGTCTTTGGATTATGTTTCTAGGATTCCAAAGGATAGCTGTTTTATGCAGAAGAGCAGTATAATCTTGTTTGCCCAACAGCAAAAGTCACTTTTATTGTATTGCCTTCTTACATCAATCAAGAGCATGGTACTTGGACTTAAAAGTATTGAGAAAAAGCAAACTGAAAGGCCCAGAATGTGGATTATAGATGAGAAAGGTAGACCCAAGGAGGGTATAGTGAGCAGTAATATAGTGCCCAAACAAGAAGAGGAAGGTCGAAAGAAAGCAGAGGTGGTCCCACAAGAGATGTTCCTTCATACTTTTCTTGACCATTAGTTTTCTTCATTACTGAGGATGATTAGGACATTGTCTCTCATTGGCATGTCATGGACTTGATAATCTATCTAAATAAAACCAGAGTAAAATCAGTTTAGTTCTTTTTATTGTAACATTGGATCTGGTTCAGTGCACAGTGGAAAATAGTAGCTGTATGTCGTCACAGTCTATTTTATACACAGTAAAATGATGTTTGGAAATGATTCTTTATATATACTGCCCTTGATAGATGATAACCTGTCAGCGAATACAAATCTCAACCATGTTTGCTGCATGCTATGTGTTAAGAACCATTTTAAATGTAGGGTCCTACTGTGTTCATAATTTCAAACTGGTGATCTGACAGTCACAGGTGTAGGTCTCTCTTGAATACTAAGTTATAGTCAATTGTCTTAGCTGCATTTTGTTACTTAGTTCCTTTTTGTTTCCTTGCCTTTGTCTTTTGCACATATTTTTCTACTCCTGAAATGATTTTTCTCTACTTTTCTGTTTTCTACTCACTCTAAAATATTCAGCTTAAGTATCAGTCTTTGGAGAAAATGATTACCAATGTACCATGTGAAGTTAGATGCTGATTTTTGGTGTCTCCATAATGACCTATCATGATACTCTGCTGAAATGGATTTGTGTGGTTTTGATCTCTCTATCCCAACCCCTGCTTGAAATATTCCTTAAACATCTAGGGTTGTGTGTTCTTATTTGTTTTTGTTTTTTTAGTCTTGAAACCCATTCTTTAGAATGAAATAATAGATGCTTAGTAAGTATTTGGGGGATACATGAATGAATGATTGGTTGGATTGACAACAGATTCTAAGGGAAGAGCAAGTAGAGTCATTATCAAAGGAAGGTCCTGAAGAAAGCGTGATATGATGGAGTTTAAAGCAGAATATAACTTTAGAGTGGAAAGAAAGGGACCTACCCAATATATTGGCACAGAAGATTAGTCAGTAGATATAGACTTGGTTTGACATTTATGTAAAGCCCGTGTAACATCTAAGTGTTACCCAAAAGATTAGTGAGATATAAACTTAGAGTATATAATTCCTAAGCAGTAACTGTACATTTGGTAAAAGAACCCGTAATCATTATATGATTATTTGAAATAAAAGTAATATGTTTTTAACATTGAATAAATTCAGGTTGCTTTGCTGTAAGTAAATGAAAAATAAATCTAGCCTTACATTAATATGTATTTAAAAAGGGAGGAGTGGTATCATAGTGTATACTCTAAAAATTGTATCTATTCTTTGGTATAGCACCAAAATTGAGAAACGATAGTTTCTTAAAGCTTACCTTGCAATGTGCGGTATTAAACCATTGGTGTTCATTGTTCTGCCATGTTCTTTGAATGGATCCTTCGTGCATGCAAATTTAAATTGTTTTCAGGTTTTGGCTGTTGTAAATAAATCTGCTATGAGCATTTGCATACAGATCTGTATTTGAATGTGTTTACATTACTATGAGTAAACATGTAAAAATGGCATAGCTGGGGGTTATGATAGGGAATCTTTAACATTTTAAGGAAATGCCAAACTGTTTTCCAGTAAATGATGGTACAATTTTCCCACCAGTAGTATATGAGTTTTCCAATTACTGCAATAAAGCATTGGCAAAAATTCTTGATATTCTCAAACTTCTTTCTTTCTTTTTTTTTTTTATTTTGGTACTGGGGATTGAACCCAGGGGCATTCTACCTCTGAGTTACACCCCCAGCCCTATTTTTTATTCTTTGTTTTTAAAACAAGGTCTCACTAAGTTGTGGAAGGCTTCACTAAGTAGCTGAGGCTGGCTGGGAACCTGCAATCCTCCTGTCTCAGCCTCCCAAGTGCTGGGATTGCAAGCGTGCGCCACCACGCCCGGCTCTCAAACTTCTGAATTTTAGACATTGCAGTGGATTTTTGTTAGACTAAGATTGTACACATGAAAAGATGTTCATTGGCTAATCATGTCTTCTTTAGTAAAGTATCTACTCAGATCTCTTGTCTATTTTCAAATCGAATTGTCTATTTTCTTATGTTGTAAACTTTTTGTATTGTAGATTCAACTCTCATTAATGTATGTTTTGCAAATGTCTTCTGACTGTGAGACATCATTTTGTTTACTTAATAGTGCCTTTCCAAGAACTAAAGTGGTTTTTCATAAATTTTGATAAGTCCAGCTTGTCAAATCCTTCTTTTATGTTTCATGCTTTTTTTTAACTTAAGCATCTTTGCCTCATACATAATGACACACCCTTTGTCTTGTGTTTTCTTCTAAAAGTTTTTTAGTCTTAATTTTTACATTTCAGTTTGCAATCCATTTGAAATGAACTTTTCTTTATGTGGTGTGATAGATACATGAGTAAAAGTTCCTTCATTTTTTCCATATGAATTGCCAGTTGTTCCAGTACCATTTATTGAATGCATTTACTTTCTCTAGTATTGCCTTGAAATTTTTGATGAAAATATAATTTTAGATTTGTTTTTGGATTTCATTCCATTGAGCTCTCAGTCGCTCCTTTTAAACCAATACCAAACTCCTTCCCTCCCTCCCTCCCTTCCTTCCTCCCTTCCTTCCCTCCTTCCTTCCTTCAAAAAAAAAATCTCACTATATTGCCCACATGGCCTTGAACTCCAGGATTCAAGTAATCCTCCTGCTTCAGCCTAACAAGTAGCTGGGATTTTAGGCATGTGCCACTGCACCCAGCTCCAACCTCTCTTGATTCTTGTAGTTTTCAAATAAATTTTAAATTACATGTGTAAGTCCTTCTGTGTTGTTTTGTTTTTTAATGTTGATTTGGCTGTTCTGTGTCCTACATTTAATCTTAGCATCATGTTGTCAATTTCTACTAAAAGCTGGCTGGGATCTTGACTGGAATTACATTGAATCTATAGTCCAGCTGAGAGAAAACTGATAACCTTAACAACATTGTGCATAATATGTCTCACCATTTATCTGAGGCTTTCTTAAATTTATCTCATCAATGTTTACAATTGTCAGTGTCAAGCCTGAAAAACGTTGGTTTGATTTATTCCTATGTATTTTATATTTGTTGATGTGATCATATGTGGGTTGCTAAAATAATCATTTCACAGTGTTCGCTTTCAGTGCAGACATCACAATGGACTTTTTTATATTAGCTTTGTGTCTGAAACCTTGCTGAATTTACTTCTTTATTCCAGTGGCTGTCTTCTGGATCCCCTGGGAATCCCTACATGAGAAATTATATTTGTATATAACAAGCAGGCAATCTTTTTGCTTTGTGTTTCTTTTTCTTGTTGCAATGGCTAGCACCTACCTTCAGTATAATGTTCACTGGAAGTGGTGAGAGCAGCCTCCCTGCTGTGTTCCTGATACAAGTGGGAAAGTGTCTCATCATTAAGTATGAATTTAACTGTGGTTTTTCCTAGATTATTTCTGATGGATTTTTTTCTTAAACTATGATTCTGTAGCTTGTCTGGCTTGTTCTCATTATTAGAATTGGGGTGGAAGTGTCGTGTGATTTTCTACAAGCTAAGCAGACGTGAAAGACCCTGTACTTTGACACTGTTGAAGCTAACCTTGTACACTCTGCGGTAATTACTTCTATTTACAGAGAGCAAGAAAGATTTCCTATCCTGAAAATCCTTTCTTTTTAACTTGCTGTTCCCCAATCCATTGGTCTTAATATAATCTGTATTCAATTACAGCGTTATTGTCCATTGTAACTTTTTATTTCTTTTCACTTTCACTCCACTATTGTTATTGAAATTTCTCTCTTACAGGTCATACATTTCTTTGTTATCTGAAAATCAAATGATACTTTCTCAGTCTCCCTTGCAACACACACCTCTCTCTGAACATCTCTTCTGTGTTCACTCCTGACCTGCTTTTTAATTGCTGCTTCTGTCCTAATCATAACATCCTTCTCCAGTCTTTAAACATGAGTATTCTCCAGATCTGGCTATCTTCTTCCTCTCCATGTAGCACTTTGACTTGAACATTATGCATGAAATCCCTGACTTTGCCAGCTTTCTCTCTGTGGAGTACCATGAATTCATATCTCTAGTCTGTTGTATACTGCTGAATAAAAAACTCCAATATTCAAATGCATCTCAACTTAGATGCCCTACCAACAGTTAAAAACTCATATACATCAAACAAAATCCAACATCCTGTTGGGCCTACTGCTCTGCTTGTCTCTTTCTATTAATTCCATTGTTATCATTCCAGCCCAAGCCTCAGAGTCACTGTGTGCCTCAGATCTGGTGAGCTGCCACCTCATGCCAACTTTAGTTCTATAATATCTCTAGCACCCATCCTTTCCTGCCTCTTCGCCACAGCTTCCTTCATTCTTTGTATTCTCTATGGCACTCCCTTTTGCCAGTCTGAATGTCTAAACTGTAGTCATTTTCAAAAACAAGCTCAAATTCTGTACATTCCAAGAAAACTTTCCTGATCATCCCTTCTGCTGCCACTACCAAAAATTAATATTTAAATATTTATGAACACTGTAAACTGTCTTTGCCAATTCTCCATTTTTTATTATAGACATTTAAGAAAATTTTGTGTGTGTTTGTATGTGTGTGTGTGTGTGTGTGTGTGTGTGTGTGTGTGTATCCATCCCATATTAGACTTTGGAGAAAATTTTAAAAATAATTTTATCATTTTCAGAAGTTCAGAGAATTTTGATTGAATTATTAATGGATTTATTAGCAACTCATTTTAAAACCTGGTTTCTAGAACCAAGATATCTTATGACAATTTTATTCATATTTCATAGTGTTTCTCCCTTGTGTTTTGCCTCGTAGATTGCTTGTGATTAATAGCTCAATATTAACATATTTTATGGACGTTAGTTGCATTTGTGAATTCCCAGTGATGCATGATACTGTGTGAAGCGATGAACACAGGAAGCATGATGGTTTTTCATTGAGATAATTTCACAGTGCATGAGGAGGAATCACATAATCATTGTTGACTTCAGTGGCAAGCTTAGATCTTAACGAAATTCATAAGCTTCTTTGTATAATAAGACTCACTTTTCCAAAAGAAGTAAAACACTAAAGCTAATAATGATAAAATAAGAAAGAACAAATACAGGAAAACATAAAATTTATTTTTCTTCTCAAGTTGTGTGTCATTAACATGTGAGTCTGTCTTCACATGCTAAAGATCTAGGGAAAGTAAAAGGATTAAACCTAAATGAATTAGTCTACTATATCTATCCTGTATTTCTGCCAGGGGACTTGGACCCAGTAGTTCTTTTAATTTGTGCAGAAAATAACTTACTGGCAGTTGAAGACTCAATAAACTGTGATCTGCATTGGCTGGTTAGATTAAGACTGGAAACCTACCTCTTGATTGATTAACAAAGAAAGGATAATGAGTAAAGTTATGTAGAAAATGTGTTTACAAAATTGAAAAGGGTCTAAACATAGCTTTTTGGCAAAGTGCAAAAGGTGATGAGAAAGTCACTTTTAAAACAGGATCTGGAAAAACATTTTTAAAAGTGAGACAGAGCCAAGCGTGGTGGCGTACGCCTATGATCCCAGTACTTGGGAGGCTGAGACAGGAGGAGCACAGGTTCAAAGCCAGCCTCAGCAACTTTGTGAGACCTTTAGCAACTTAGTGAGACCCTGTTTCCAAATAATGAATAAAAAATAGGCATGGGGGGTGTAGCTCGGAGGTAGAATGCCCATGAGTTCAATCCCCAGTACTTCAAAAAAAACAGTGAGACAGGAAGATCACAGGTTCGAGGCTAGCCTCAGCAACTTAGCAAGGCCCTCAACAACTTATTGAGACACTGTTTTAAAACTAAAAAAAAAAAAAAAATTTAAAGGTCTGGGAGTATAGCCCAGAGGTAGTATGCCCCTGGGTTCAATCCCCAGTACCACACACACAAAAGTGTAGACATCCAAAGCAGATTTACAGTCTATATTAATATTAGCATGCCAGGCACCACAGCGCATACCTGTAATCCCAGTAGTTGGGAAGCTGAGACAGGAGGCTTGAAGGTTCGAGGCTAGCCTCAGCAATTTAATGAAACCCTCAGCAACTTAGCAAGACCCTGTTTGAAAACAAAAAATAAAATAGGACTAGGGGTGTAGCTCAGAAGTAGAGCTCCCCTATGTTTAATCCCCAGTACCACAAAAATATATAAAATATATGTGCATGTATATATATATATATATATATATATATATATTAGTGTGATATGTAGATGAAATGCAGCTCCCTGATTGGATTGAGATATAGTTAATGATAATGCTTACAAGTTGCTAAGTATAGAACTTAAATGAAAAGAACTAAATAGGGAATGGGTGTAGGTCAGTGGTAGAGCATTTACCTAGTGTGTGTGAGGTCCTGGATTCTGTTCCCAACATCACAATAATAATCATAACAATAATAATTATTATTAAGAAAAGATAAGGACTAAGTATTAATTTTTTTCTCCAGACTATCCTTACAGTGTTGTGCACAGAAGGGAGAGTTTCTCTGTATTTCAGTTGAGGAGGGGATTGGGGTATATTGGGGTAAGCTCTGGAGTCATGGACAAATTGTCTGAATTCTTGTCTCCCCTTTACATCTTAGAAGCTTCGGGGTTTGTGCCAAGTCACTAAAATCTGGACCTCTGTTATCTGCAAGTGGAAGGGATTGCGATAAATAATCTCTACCATCTATTCCAATTTTAAACTATTACGTAAGTACCTTTGTTTTTACATTGGCTTTTATGTAAGCGATATTGAAATAAGAGGAAAACTGGTTTGTGGTCTATTGTGAAAAGAAAGAGTTCTTTTAAATTTCCCTATTTTGAACCAACTAGAGGGCTAAAGGCATGAATAAGGTTGTGATTTTGAATTTAGTGGGAAAAGACCCAACCTTTCTCCACATGTTTTTATGCAAGTATCCAAATGTATACCTGTAAAGTATGTTCAGAGGCCAAACTTCATTTCTGGTAATTTTTCTTCTAATTAAAATGTGTTAAAATTCAGAGTGAATCGGATTTGTGTTGAAATTTGTTTTGTGTCTTTGGCTAGCTTGGTTCTAAGCATAAGCATGAGGAGCTTTGTCCTAGTGCCCCAGTGTCCCAGTGTGAAAGATGACAAAGATGATAAAATATTATTTTTTGTGTCAAGAATCACAAAGAGTTGCTCTGATGACCTGAAATCATGAGAAGGCCCATGACTGCAGTCAGGTGTCTGGCTACTTGATGCCCTCTGGAAACCCCCAGAGAGTCCTCCTCCCCGGGGTCTCCAGGACTCTAGTGCAGCTCATCTCCTGGCTGCATTCACCACTGATCTTGTTCTTCTTGGTTTTCTCTCTTTTCTGTCATCCCCATGGTCATGGCTACAATTCTCAATTAATTTGTTCTTCATTAAGTTGGGTAATGTTTTATCTAATAGTTGCATAGCATTCTTTAGTTTCCATGGCTATGCTAGTTTGTGATTCTTTCACTCAAAGAACTTGGGGGAAAGTCCCAAGGTCTGGATTAGTGGAACCATGCACATCACTATTGTCTCTTATTTTAGAGTAGTTTTTCCTGATAGGACAGGTTAGAGCCCAGATAAGTTGTCTTTCCTCTAACTGCTTAGTGAATTCTGTGCTTATAAGGTCACCCCTATATTCCCATCAAGGATGAGATGCTGCTGCCATCTCTCCACTGATCTGTTAATTCAAATGCTCCACAGGTATGACCAGTCACGGAATTGACTTCACCTTTTTTAGATTGGATCTGGGGTTATTTCACAGATATCCTAACATGAACATGCCAATTAGTGTCTCATAATCTGAACCTTTCTACAAATAAGTAAATACCAAGAAAGCAAGTAGATAAAAGAATTAACAACAAATCAATATTGAGAAGAACAGCTCATAAAAGCAATGGCTAGAGACAAGATTCTTTGTATAGCAAGTACTAATCATTTTTCAATCTAACATTCTAGGAAAAGAAAATCAGATAACACAGAATTTCCCTTTAAGTTTGATTGTTATGAGAATTTTCTTATTTCCACATTAGGAATAATGTGGATTTATTGAAAATAGTATGAACTCCAATAGCATAAGGCTTCCTTGATTTACATAACAGTTTTGGTTTGATGAGCAGAATAGATCTTGAAAATCCAGCATTGCCCCCCAATTTTTATATTCTAATATATTATTAAGTGAATTTGATACTCAATTTATTGATTAAAGAAATTATACAGGATTAAACCAAAATAGGATCTTCCTGCTCTGACCTGTGTGATAAACTCTACTATCTTGTCATTCAATAAAAGGAAGAATAATAATTGACAGAGATATTACTTTACTGGTATTCATTAATGTTCTTTAAATGGAGATTGTTTTCTATATTCATAGGGTACCAAGCAGTTCATATATATCAGTGTTGCCTTAAATTGGCTTTGATAAGTAATTTAAAGAAGTTTCTTAGGTATAAAACATTAATGGATATTTCTAAGAAGATAGCATAAATTTGTTCATCATTTATACAGTAACTTCTGTCAGTATTATTCTTTTTTTTTTTTTTCAGTACCGGGGATTGAATGCAGGGGCGTTCTACCTCCGCGCTACACCCCCAGCCCTATTTTTTATGCTTTATTTTTGAAACTGGGTCTCACGAAGTTGCGGAGGGCCTCACTAAGGAGAGAGAGTCAGTATTATTCTTGCGTACAATACAATGAGCACTTATATTTGGTTGCATGTACCAAAAACATTTATTGTGTGGACTGCTCTAAAATTATCAACAAGACTCTGATAATTTTATCTCTGTGAAGTCACCTTAGATCTAGTGGAAAAGATATATGTTTTGTGAAGTGAATGACTTAAGACTTGATACAAGACTGTTCTTTCTTTTTTTCTTTTTAAATTTATATAATATATATTATGTAATATATATTATATAAATTTATATTATATAAATTTAATTTATATCCCCAGTCCCTGTATTTATTGCCTTGCTTAATTTCACAACACTTATAAGATCATTGCTATCAGTATTCTTATTTTCCAAATGAAAAAAATTGAGGTGAAGTTTGGGTAAGACTGACTAAGGTCACAGAGTTCTAGTACATGCAGAGGAGGATCCAGCCCTCCAAACTCCAATTGCTGCATTAACTCCATGGGCTCAGGAGGGGCTGGGCATGGCGCCTACATCTGCATGAACCAATGGCTCCAAATCTTGAAATCGCTTGCATACTAATTACCCACATTTATGAGATACATTCACACACACACACACACACACACACACACACACACACACTTCTCAGACGCTTAAGAAATCACCTTTGTAGAAGGGAAAAAAATAAGTTTGTCTGTGCAAGGCTGTAGATGGTGTGCTTTCAGGCCTTTCTGCCTGGACAAAATTTAAAAGAAGAGAAAATGGAGAAGTTAGGATGTTGTGTAGTCATCTATTTCATTATCTCTTAAGTGAAAAGTATCAATCAGTGTAATAACCAAGGATTTAATTTCAGTTTAAAAGTTCCATCAGGTTATATTACTTAAATCACAATCAAATCTATAGAATCTTAGGAAAAGTGACTGTATTGAGTGTTTCCTCTAGGCAGGTAAGTTAGCTTATTGCCTTGCTTGTAAATTTAAATCAAAACTGTTGAGGGCAGAGGCATTTCTGATGTAACAAGATATATGTGTCTTGGAAAGCTTGGAACTGTGTGTGCTGCAACACTGCACTGAAGATGAAAGGAGTGATGGCAAGAAACCTTTTGGGTAAAACCTCAACATCTGTATGTACTAATAAAAGCAATCACCATCTTAAAAATTATATAAATTAAAAGACAGAGTGAAATCTAATGAAGACTGCACTACAATAATTATAGACCTTGACTTAGAGGAAAAGAGGAGAAAGTAGCTCAATGGGAGGAATTTGTAAGAAAATTGTTGTTGAGCTTGTTGAGTATTAAGACAGGAAAAAATAAAAGAAATCTGTACTATAAGTATTAGCAAGGTAGGGCATCTGGTGTGATTGAACTAAGAGAAAAAATAGAAGTGGAGATCTAACATGACTGCCACTTCATGTTTACATCGTTCTCCTATTTACAGGTGCATCTGAACCCATTCACGATATAGAAATACATGATTTTTATTTTCAGATAGATAAAATGACTCTCAATAGCATAAAAAGCAATTTCATTTATCCTTTAACTCATAATAATTAGTACACTTTCAGTAAATACATTTTAAAATGATTTAGTATCTGCAAAGAGAAATTTTAGCAATATAACGATGACGAGGATCATAGGAAGGACTGCAGGAAGTTCTTTTATAAATTTCAGAAAGGAAATATTGAGAAGTTGATCTTATTTCCTCACCCCTGCAGGACCGATATTAAGTGTATGTGTTCAAATTTTAGTGACTATCACACCAAAGAGTTTTTAAAATGTATATAGTTAGGATTTATTCTACCAAAGGTTTTGCTCTGTAATTACTTATAAAACATTCTATAGACCTTTTGATGTCAAACTGAGAAACACAAACGGCTAACTCTTAGTTATCTCCCTGTCAGAGTGTACTGAATTTTTTTTTTTTTTTTTGCGGTACTGGGGATTGAACCCAGGGGCATTCTACCACACCCCCAGCCCTATTTTTTATTCTTTATTTTGAAACAGGGTTTCACTAAGTTATGGAGGGCCTCACTAAGTAGCCGAGGCTGGCCGCAAACCCAGATCCTCAGGGCACAGCCTCAAGATTACAAGCATGCGACACCTTGCCCGGCTGAGTGTACTGAATTTAAATTGGTCACAAAATTGCCCTTAAATCCAAAGAAAAGGGTTGCGGATCACACCCATCTTATTTTTAATGAAGAATTAATGTTGCTTATTTGTGTTCAGGGCTGTAGCTTTAGCAAAGCAGGTGGGCGAGGAGGGAACACCTGATATATTTGATTATTGAACGCGAAGCTGCCATTACCTTTAAAGTCAACTTTTTTGTTTGGGGGAAACTTACCAGTATGGGCTCCTTAGTCTCAGAAACTTAAGATATGTGCCCTTAAAAATATCTGCAGACAGCTTCGACTTGCATATAGACGTAGTCTGCTGGGAGAGTGAATGCTCTATCCATTTATATAAATTGGAATCAGCTTTCCTGTGTCCTAGCTTTTGAAGAAGCAGCAGAAATTACTTTCTAAAAACAAAACAAAACAAAAAAAAACAGGTGAATTCAATACTCACCTCCTTCAAGGTGCTCTATAATATTGAAGACCCCAAATCTGAGCATGGGCATAGTTACGATTGAATAACTAAAGTCATGACAAATGTATATTTACTATTTTGATAGTCGTTTATGGTCCCCAAAGTTTTTCATTGCCCTTGGTATTAAAATGTAAAGGCACAGCATATGTTGTCCCTCTCTTTCGGCTCCCATGACCGTCAGCAGCTGAGGCCTATGGATTCTCTCTCTAGAATCCTATGTGACTGTCCACTTTCCATCCCCAGCATCACCACTTCAGTCCAACCCAGAGCCACCATCTGTTCAGCTCTGACCTAGTTTTCATTCTACATCTCAAATAATCTTTTAAAACACAGTCGAAGTCATTCACAATATTACTTCTCATGCATTCAGTTGATGGTCCATAGAACAGAGTTTTAACTTGTTCAATGTGGTTTTAGAACCAGGCACAATCCTGACCTCTGCTGATTTTATCTCTAACCCCCATCGCCTTGTCCTCCCAGACACCACATACTCCAGCCACCCTGCAATTGTATCAATTCATGTTTCAGATCAAACATGTTGAGGTCAGTCTTGATTTCCAAGTATGTTGTTATTCTTTCTCAAACTCTCTTCACCAGGCTCTGCTCAGATGTTTCTCATGGGAATAGGGTTGGATCCCTGAGCTACAGTCCTAGAGAACACTATCTGCTTTTCCTGTCATGATAAATGCCACACTGGGGACTGGTGTCCCAGAAATCGTTTTCCTGCTGGAATGTAAGCCCCATGAGAGCAGGGCATGCCTTTTATATCATGCTGCCCCTGTGTCTAAGAATGCCCGGCATATAGCAGGACATCCATCAATGTTTGTGGAATTGAATAAATGAAGTAGAAGGTAATCCAGTGATACCAAAGAATCTATGGTGATCAAGATCATGAAAAAGAAAATGCAAATGAATGGAGAATCATGTTTGTTAAAAGCCAAGATTCTTGCGCTTTGACTCTTAGGCATCATTGAATTTAGCAAGAAGCAAAACCAGATAATTGTAGATTTAGAAATAAATATGATTTAAGGAAATGAACACAGCCCCAAGGGCTGATCTTTCAAGAAGTGTGACAAGAAAGACGTAATGGTAGTGCTAGGGAGGAAGGATTCAATAAAGGAGTCTTAGATTTATTTGACTCTTAAAAAAAGAAACTTAGTACTGGAAAAGGTTGGACAAGCTTGCCAGTTTTTCTACTACTTTGTCCTGCTCTCCTGATGGATCACAGAGAAAGTTCTATAAACATTTCCTACTGCAAAGTAAAAAGAAACACATTTTTAAAAGCTGATTTATGGGATTTTTAAAAATATTTTCCAGTTCTCGAAGAAGGAAAACTGTCTAGGCTTTCAGAATACCTTAAAATTCAGCCGTTTTTCCTTACATTTGCTTATGAAAATCGTTGTTATAATTTGTACTGGTGTAGGCAAATTTTATCTTTACTAAGGCAATGTGATTTTCAGTTCTCTCCTCCTTTTGGTTACTCTTAAACCTATACCATGAGATTTGATCTTATAACACTTGTATATCTCTTCAGTCAAAGATATTGATTGGCACGTCTCGGCTTCACGTCTGATATTAGACATTGGATGTAGCCATTTACTCTGAGCATGGCTACTTAGTTTTCATGCTCTACCACTGTCTGCTCCTTTTCTTTTCTTTTTCCTTCCTTCCTTCCTTCCTTCCTTCCTTCCTTCCTTCCTTCTTTCCTTTTTTCCTTCCTCCCTCCCTCCCTCCCTCCCTCCCTCCCTCCCTTCCTTCCTTCTTTTTCCAGTACTGGGGATGGAACCCAGGGCCACATACATAATAGGCAAGTGCTTATACAGTAAGCTACATCCCCAGCAATTCAGACAAAATTTTGAGACAGGTTTTTCTAAGTTGTCCAGGCTGGCCAAGAATTTATGACTCTCCTGTCTCAGCCTCTGGAGTAGTTAGGGATAACAGGCATAGGCCACCACACCAGGCACCCATTTCTAATTTTGAAATCTGCTCTTTAAGATCTGCTGTTATAAAAGAGACATTTTGTGTCAGAGAATGCCTGGGAAGTGTTTTCCTCAGGTCTAGGTAATCTTGTTCCATGTAGTGAACAAAGTGTTCATGTTTAATCAGATCCTAGCTCTTCGATGATGGAGAATCCCCTCACCTGAACAATAATATGTCTGGTTATTAAGTTGAGGCCAGTAGCTGGGTCATTATTCCCACCAGAGCAAGGGTAATCACTCACTAGTCAAAGCAAGAGAGCATTCAGTACATTTGGAGGCTGTTTAATCATCAACTCTTGGAATAGCAAGTACCTCTGCAAGTTTCTGGGAACTTACTATCCTGATGCTTGACAAGGCCCTTTAACCAAATTTATTATTTTAATTTACTTTTTCCCCAACATTATTACCATTTCTATAACCAGCTGTGTACTGAGTTCATCAACTGACTAAACCATTTCTGAACTTACTACTGACATTACACATAAAAACTGTCACTCGTTTAGTGGAAGAATGTGTTCTGTATTCCTGACAGAAAAACCCAAGACAAACACAGGCTTCTGGTCCAATAGCTCTGTGTGCATCTGTTTCCTCATGCAGCTTCATCAGTTGAGCAGACAGATGAAGAATGCTAATTAGTTTGTTTACACGTATGTAAGTTAATGAGACTAAACACTTAACTGATCTTGAAGCCAGCTCGACTTGTTTCCCTTTGCTATTATTACGTTAATAAAGCACAGTGTTAGCGCATTTTCAGGAAATTACAGTACTGTGCAATACAAGTAAAGAAATAATTTCAAGGAAGGGTGATGGGTCAGTTGTATCCAGCTATAGCCATATTGAATAGGAAGATGAGAATTAAAATACAGAGTTTGGGTACCAGGATTGAAATCTAATGTGAATGAGAGATTAAGTTTAATGAAAGAATTTATCATGAACTGTATGCCAAATCTCTAAGCCCAATTCTAAAATTCTAATATGTACCAGAATAACTTATTTTAAGAAACTGCTCTATATTTTTCTCCTAGCCAACCTATAATTTTCTATTTCTCATTGTCTTCCTTTCTTTTTCTGTTTTAAGTGTCCCCTTCTGCTCCTTATTATAGTTATATATTGAGATAGCTAAAATCATAACATTGAGTTACTACTATTCTTTTTTCTGAACATTAATGCAAATTAATGGTATTATTATTTTTACAAATAAATAATTATTTAAGATTATTTACTCCCTTTGATTATATTCAAATTAAACAAAAACTGGATTAATAGGCTAGGGGTATAAGTGTGTGGTGGAGCACTTGTCTAGCATGCAGGAAGTCCTGGGTTCCACCCCCAGCACTGCAAACAACAGCAACAAAAAGTAGATCCAGGTAGGCTGCTATTTTGGGAAGAGAAGGAGTGGGCAGAGAAGATGAGAAAGTAACATTGGCCTTATAGTCAAAGTTACATTTGCATTAAAATGCTTGTTAACTTACAAAGCTTTTTAATATCAGGAGCCAGCAGACTACAGCCTGTGGACCAAAGTCACTGTCTGATTTTGTAAATAAGGTTTTAATGGACTGCATCCATGCCCAGTCACTTGTACGTGGTCTATGGCTGTTTTCATGCCGTTGTAGTAGAGCTTAGCAGTTGCAACGGAGAACGCGTGGCCTGCAAAGCTGAGAATATCTCTGGCCCTTTGCAGAAAAGGTTTGCTGATCATGGATTTAACCATGAATCTGAACAGAAGTTATTGGATGCTGGTAATGAAATAACAACAACAACAACAACAACAACAATAATAATAATAATAATAGCATTATACAAAATATGTTGAGGTACAGTAAAATCTGAGATAGATTTTTGTCTAAAGAGATTTTCAGAGATTATTACTATTATTGATCAGATTAATTAAAACTAGACAGTTCCAGTGACAAATAACTAGCAGTAAATGGGTCTTGAATTGTGTGAGAATTTACAACTATAACATCAACAACAGCAAAAAAAAAATGTTTGAGGGAAAACGTGCTGGACTGGCAATGCATTTGATGTCAGTGGGTTTTTGGTAAGAGGAGCTGTATTGGTTTATCCAACTGTTGTCTATATTTGGATCCAAAGACCCCTGAAAATCCCATAATATATTTTTTAGGTATCAGGAGTTGTTTAGAGAAAAATTAATTTTATGGTAATATTTCAAAATATTTTTACTCTTTATAGTGATAAATGTTTTCTTTGGCAGTAATTGTTTTCATTGATTTTATTTTCATCTAAGAGTCTATTTCATATCTGAAAACATATACTTGGGTATCATTCCATACTTTTCTCTCTCTATTTTTTCCTTTAGGTACTTTTAAGAGACACTGGTTTATACTATTCTGGTTTTATAGAAAGAATAGCATAACGGAATATAGTAGTACTAGCAGTAATAAAATACAGATTTAGACTTGGCTTCTGTCATGATGTTCCACCCTTGTGGAATAAAACAGGACCAAATGAGTTACAAAAATGAACAGTAGCTGGGCGTGGTGGCACACGCTTGTAATCCCAGTACTTTGGGAGGCGGAGACCAGAGGATCCGGGTTCGTGGCCAGCCTCAGCTCTCTCGCTCTCTCTCCCTGTCTCTCTCTCTCTCTCTCTCTCTCTCTCTCTCTCTCTTTCTCTCTCTCTCTTTTTCTCTCTCTCTCCTTAGTGGGGCCCTCCACAACTTCGTGAGACCCGGTTTCAAAATAAAGTATAAAAAAATAGGGCCGGGGGCGTAGCAAAAAAAAAAAAAAGAACAGTAGTTTGTGCTAAGGAAATTTAGAGAAAATAATATATTATTTGAAAGGTGTTAAAATATTACAATAGAGTATTTCATTACTATAGTGTACTGAAATGTGGACATATTAAAGATCTTTACCAGATATTCTTGCTCATTTTATAATTGGCACTTCCATCAGATTTTTTTTTTACTTGAAAATGACATGTGACTGTATGGGTTTTTTTTTGCCACCTGCCCTTTTCTGTTTTCGTAGTGTACAAAGCCTCACTCTTCTTTCTGTTCTGACTCTTTGCTCATAGATACGTAATCGCCTGTGTCCTTGAACTGATAGTGGCTGCTGTTGGTCAGTTCCACCTAAAACAATAACTCGTCAGGAGGAAACCACAACAGAGCAAGAGCCAACACCATGTTCTGCACAAAGCTCAAGGATCTCAAGATCACTGGGGAATGTCCTTTCTCCTTACTGGCCCCAGGTCAGGCTCCTAAAGAGCCAGGAGAAGAAGTAGCAGGAAGCTCTGAGGGCTGCACAGCAACTCTGCCCGTTTGTCAGGACCTTCCCGAGAAGAAGGTGCAAGGCAGTCTTCCACAAAGAAAGACCAGTAGAAGCCGAGTCTATCTTCACACTTTGGCAGAGAGTATTTGCAAACTGATTTTTCCAGAGGTAAGTGCTTGCCTTTTGGAGATCTTAATGGTGTTTTGGTATTGTTTAAAAATAAGTTTATCTATGGAAAATGTTTAGCACACTTGCTTACTTTTAAGGCTATAGTATAGAATGTTTTCTTAAAATATATGAAACCATTCTTTTAAAATAATCATATTCCAAATTGTGTTTAATCTTAAAATGTTGAATATCTTGAAATCCTTTCAAAAGGATCCTGAACTCTGACAAATGACTTTGGGCAACTGCTTAACTCCTCTTAGCCTCAGCTTCCTCATCTATAAAATGGAAATAATGACACTAATTTCCTCCTACAGTTCTAACGTGAATTAAGCAGTCATCCATAGTTCTTGCCATACCATAAGTGCTCAGTAGATGTTATGCCTTGTTTTAAATAAAGTTAAGTTACTTGGCTTAAAATTAAATTAAATTACTTGCAGAATAATTTATTTTCTGACAGGTTTTACTTTTCTAATTCCAAAGAAGAATTATAGAATTATATCATATCATATGTCCCTTGCCAATTTGCAGAAGTGTAAAATCTCCATTTTCCCTCTGGCTCTGAGTTTGAAGACTTGGCTCAAATCAGATTTGACCCACTCACCCCTTTGGGTCAGAGTCACAAGTCTGTGATTGTCAATATATATGTGCTTTATCTCTGACCCTCCTTGATATTGCTCTGTAAGCTGCATAGCTGAATGCCATTTTGAAACCTGGAGTTTCTTCAGTCAATTAACCATTAAGAGAACTCTGGGAACAGAGCATATCCATAAGGAAGTCAAATATTTTACAATAGGGAGTATGTAGAGCTCTTCTCTCACTTCAGGTGGAATCCTCATGATGTCTTCATCATCTGTTAGTGTTCATAGTTTTATATAAACTAACTTAGTCTATAATGTTGATATAACATTGATATAATCAATCTATAACATTGATATAAAGTTGATGTAACATTTATGTAATCTTAGCCTATAACATTAATATAATCAGAATTCAGCTATCATAATGTATTGATAATTTTAATTGATTAAAACCAACCCTCTACTTTGTGCAAAACACTGAAAAATCCAGATTCATTGATTCTTAGGACTGAAAAATTTTTCAGAGAAATTTTGTTTGATTTTACCAAGATCAGACAGCTTTCAATGGTTTGAGCAATGACTAGTTTTAACAACATAGGCTGGAGTGACTGAAAAATAGGAGACTTGAAGCTTGAAGGAACTATGAATTAGAATTAGCAAATTAAGGGACTGTATTCTATGATATTATAATAGTACTTTAATTAATGAACTTTTAAATGGAAACATACAACTATGCTCACCCCATTCTAGTCATTAGACAACCAGCTTTGGCTGGGATGAGAGATATAGCCCTTGTCAGGGAGTTGGTTTGTATCACAGTCTGAGAACTGGTTAGTTCTCTTATTTTCAAGAACAGAGTGAGATGTACAGAGATAAACAGATGCTGATTGTGGGGAAGTTGTATAGCTTCCTTGCTTTCCCTGAGTTCTGCCATTACTATGTTAGCTTTATTATTTTGTTTGATGAATTTTTAATTACTGCAATCTCTTTTTAATTACTGTAATCTCTTTTTAAAACATTCTTGTTCACTTGGTGGGTTACAAAGGGCCCATGGACTCCTGCTCTCTTCTGTTGTTTCTTCCTTTTTGCTCTTCTGATCAATAATTTCAAATGACCTGTCTGAGTTCTCTGATTCTTCTGCTTGATCAAGCCTGTTAAGGCTCTTTATTAAGTTTTCAGTTCAGTTAATGTATTATTCCACTCCAGAGTTTGGTTCTTTGTTTATGATTTCTGTCTCTGCTGTTATTCTCAATTTGTTCATGTAGTTCTCTTGACTTCATCTGTGCTTTATTTAAGGTTATTATTTTGAATTTTCTGTCAGATAATTCGCAGCTTTTTCTTTCTTCAGGGTTGGTTACTAGAAATTTATTTTGTTCTTTGGTTGAGTCACATTTCCCTGGATCCTTGTGTTCATTCTAGCTTTGCTTTGGTGTCTGTGCATTTGAAGATGCATCCTTCTACTGCAGTTTTTATGAGATGGCTTTCATATTGGAAATACCTTCACTAGTTGGCCCAGTTAGAGATTCTGAGAACCACTGAAACATTTTCTATGAATGTACACATTCATTTCTCTCCCTTTCTCATGAAGAAGTCACAGGGTTGTGTGCCTTCTGCTATTTTTAAAGAGACATTCAGGCCACAATAAACTGAAAGGCCAGGATGTAATACCAAGTATAAGTTATATTTTACTTGTTCTTTATTTATAATAAGCTCTATTTTTTCAATGGACTTGATGATGGATAAGTAGTCATCAAGATTTGACTACAGTGTCATGTAGCAGAGAGGGAAAGGCTATAGGAATTCTAGTAGGAAAATGTCTATTTGGCATTAGTGACTATCACTCTTCTTCATCTGAGGTCATTTGCCTCATGTAAATGTCTCAATGTTTAATACATTTGAAATGTGTAGTAATCAATCTAGATTATTTTATCAACTGTCCAAACATCTGTTTGTCTTTGACATATACCTGTTTTTCACTGATTCTTTTTTGAGTTGACAGATTTAATGCTTAACCTACAGTTTAGTTTCAGTTCTGCCAATAATCCAAAGGAAAAGACTCAAAATAGCATTTGACATCAGAGGTCTTATTTTAGATAATCAGATTTAAGTCTCCAAGGTTTTCAAAGGGGGTGGAAAGTATTAAAATTTATTATCCTTAGTGAATTTGTAACAAAAGCCATCATTCCACAATAGTGGAATATTTGAGTTTAAAAAGGTCTTCCTGATCACCAAATGCAAACTTATGATTTCTATTTGAAAACATTAATTCACATAAAGCTAGAACACTTATTTAAAGTAAAAGAGATAACTGAAGTGATGGAAAACTCTCTCTGTATCTCATTAATAATTTATAGATCTTTTAGTATAATATTGTTTGCTCATTGTTCATAGATATTGCTCCCCAATAATCCTGTAAGTTTCTTTGGCATAGTGTCTAAGGAGCCTATGCTGTACCTGCCACAGTTGAAGCAAATCAGATCCAGTAACCGAATTGAATCAGTTAAATTGGATATGCTTCCATGAATGATACTACCCTGAATCAAAGATGTACTGAGAGAAGGATCTGAAGAGAGCCATTGGATTATAGATATGTTCCAGAATATTGAGTGTCAAGGATGAAAAAATAGTATTATAATTTAGTCTTATGAATTAAAATATTCTTGCTCCATAAAAACATCAAAAATATGTGTAAAAGTGAAAAACAAACTGAAATAGTGACTTATCCATAAACTATATTAATAAAATTCCATTCATCAAAAGTCAGAGTATTCATAGCAATGTTCCTACAAATAGCAGTTATTCCTTAAATATTCATATTTAGTGTATTTACAACACAAGTACTTGTTGTAACAAAGAGTACTTATCTATCCTTCATCAAGCCAAAAGATAATTGCTCAGTAAATAGACACAAATTTGAGAGTAATACCTTATTTACTTTTAAGGACAGATGTGCCCTCTGTATATCAGAAGTTCCATGATCCATAACACTTCAAGATCCAAGGATTACAGAAATAATAAGGCCCGCTTCCTCCAAAATTCAGCATGGAGACTTACCCAAATTAAAGAAATCTTGAATGTTGAACAACTAAAAATCCTACAGAAGACCACCACCTAATATATGTGTTGAATGTTAAGGAGTGAATTTTGAAGGGAATATTGGATTTAGTCCTAAAACACCATACTAGAAATCAAAGTGTAGAATCATTGGGATATAGACCAGTCCTACACTTGTTGAGTTTATGTCATGAATATCTGAGATTGGCTATATGTGGCAAATATCACTTAAAGGTGAGTTTCGCCTATGGCTTTATTGTGGATTCATATCATCTCAGGTTCTGGACTCAGGCCATATTTTAGGAAACATAGCACTAAGGTAGGAAACTCTATGGACCAGCCATTAAATATTTTGCCTGGAAACTTGTGGGCTGTGTTCTTTGTGGGTGTTGTTTTGAAAAATGATAGAACATGAAGGTAGATTCCCACAAAATACTATTAACCCACGATAACATTAAAGTATTTCTACTAGTGCTCTAGTGCTTCTCCGGGACTTTAGCACATTCTTCTTTAGGAAGATGAGCTCTGATTCAAAATGGAAAGTCTGAAATATACCTGCTCTGCCAACCACATCAACAGTGCAAAGAGGGACCATTTCTCATCATCGTTTTACAATGACACCATATGTTAGGATAAAAGGATCCAAAAAAGACATTCCTGATGGCAATGAGAAAGTCATGAGACACCAAGCAGGGTATTAACTAAAAGGGACAAGAATATACCTGATGACTTAATTGAAAACATAAAGAGAAAGAGAATGATGTCTCTAGTAACACTAGGGAGGAGACAGGAAAAATTCTCCAGTGACAGAAATGGTTGGATTTTCTTTCTGAATAGCCCATCAAAAGTTCCGCATCAGGGGCTGGGGATGTAGCTCAGTGATAGAGCACTTACCTCGTATGTGCAAGGCCCTGGGTTTGAGCCCCAGCACCAGAAGGAAAAAAAAAAGAAGTCTGGATCAAAGCAGCAATTTATTTGTATATAGGAATTCATTATTAGCTTAATCTGAAAAAATTGTTTTTAAGCAAGCTAAGAGAGTAACATCTCTATACTTGACTATAATACATCTCTGATAAAATTTTATATATTAAGCCTTAAAGGTTTCAAATAGTTGACCAAAGGAGTATCATTCATTCATTAAATATCTATTGAATATCACATATGAGCAGGCGCTGTTCTAGGTTCTGGAAATACAGGGGAGAACAAAAAAGACACTCCCTGCCCTTTTGGAGCTTCGATGCCAGTGGAAAAGACAGATAATAGGAAAAAAAAGTCAAATAGGAAAATAGTCAAATCCTATAAAGGAAAACTGAGTGCTCATCCACAAAGGCAGCAGCCCTTTTATCCACATGAGTATAATTGCAGAAGCCCACGGTTTCATGGATTTTTATCCATGCTAGGACTCTTGCTAGTAATGCCAGAGTAACTTTCTGCTCTTGATAAATTTAGCTTTTTGAGAGCACTGGCTGATAAATCTTATTTATAGTCTCAACTGTTGAACTGTGCATTTTTCTTTGCTTGTAAGAATGCTAAGATATATGCCCATGTTTTCCTTTCTGAAGCTGTTCCTCACCTGTCAGGCTTCCTGCCCTTTGCTGTCACATCACCCACTAGGACCTGCTCAGAATCCACCCTCAGCACGTCTCCTGCCAACCCTCCTTCATCCTGGAGCAGATGTCTCCCCCTCTCCAATCCAGAACAGTCAGAAAAAATTATTCTGCATTGTAAATTTAAATTCCCTTTTATTTTTCTCAATTGCATTTTCTTTCAAAAATATAATTTTTAAAGCTGTATATACATGTTTAAAACTCAAAGTTATTTTTATAACTCATTGCAGTAAAAAAAATCTTGCTATTATTTGTTGGACTTCATTGCCTTCTTTGACTAGTGGAGACTCAATGAGAGATTTAAATAATTATTAAGGAAAAAGCAATTTCATTATACACAAAATAATACATAAATTCAAATACATAAATACATAATACATAAAATAAAAAATTGTTCCTAGTTATGCGGCAGTTCTTCAACTTGGAATATGGATAGCAAACTCTTCACTTTCCTCTGGGTAAACTATAAAAAGAACCAATGATGATATATGCACACACAGATATGTATGACTTTTATATAGAATGCAAAACCCAGAAACATTGCTTATTAGTGTTTTACTTCTATTTCTTATCAATTAGTTGGAGATAAAAATGTTAAGAGAGGTTAATGGCCAGCAAGTATTAAGTATGGAAGCTTACATCATACAAATATCTTGCAAAATAGGAAAACTCATGAAATACAAAAAAAAAAAACAGTAAAGCTATCAGTATTTGGTGAGGATAATTTGTTCAAATAAAAGAAATTAGCACAAGTTAAGATAAACTCAAGAGATATTTTAAATAAAAGACCAACTGATTTTGGTGAGAATTTACTTAAAGGATTGAAAACAAGAGGAAGAGAGAGAGATGACTGCTGTGTTTTCTAGGCTAAAATAAATGAAACCTAAGTGTGGGTGTGCAGGTAAGGGCACTTAGTCACGCGGGTGGCTGGGTGCAGAGTTATGAAAGGAACAGGAATTTGTTGGCTGGAGCATGCGGAGGTTGAGGTGCTGGCAGGGCGTCCAGGGGGATTTCCTGACCCAGAAAGAGTGATGCTTCTGTATTCTGTGTTATAGAAGACCTGGCATTACCAAACCAGTCTTCTGTTTGGATTCAGACTCAGCTCGACTGTCCTGTGGTTGTCAGTGAGACTGTGGCTAAAGGCAAAGCCTGTGGCCCCCATACAACCAAACTTATATTAGTCTGAGCTCATTGTTTCTTCCCAAGTTTGAAGAACACATAGAAAATCAATCAATCCCACATTCCAAAGTGAGACTCCACTACACTTAATCATTCAAGACATCCTGTTTCTGCTTCTTGGTAAGAACCTTTAGGATGAATTTTTAAAATCTACATGTTCAAATAAATGATTATGTAAGGAAATGTTTGAAACATGTCTTTTCAATTTCCAGTTTGAACGACTGAATGTTGCACTTCAAAGAACATTGGCAAAACATAAAATAAAAGAAAGCAGGTAAGGTGAATCACTTTATCTGTGTGAACCCCCTATTACAATTACTAATATTGCAAAAAATAGCCAAAACTTATTGAATGTATTGGCCTTTATTGGTATGTCAGAAAATGGACTGTGTTTTAACTACTACTAATTTGAAATTAAGTGCATTTTTTTTTCATTTCATAGATTACTAAGCTTAGGTTTATGCAAGAGCTTTAGGATTTTACAACTGTTTAGGAAAAGGCAAAGCTGAAGTTCAAGCTTGGGCTTTTCAGAGCCCATGATTTTAACGATGCTACCATATACTACTGCTTTTAACAAGCTCTATAAAGCCTATTTTTTCATATTAAGATGTAATGTATAAAATATTTAACAGGTAAGGCATTAACCCCCCAAAATCAGAACAGACTCCTTGTCTGAAGGACGCTGTCAAAGGTCCCAGCAGGCACTCTCTCCCCAACACAGACATCATAACATGTGAAATCTTTAGCAACTGCATCGGGAGAAGGTGGAAGTATCAAGGGGCTAAGAGGAGAAGAACCCAGAGCATGGGCCAGAAGCTATTTATTAATCCTCAGGGAAGTGTTTAATGTATTTTCACAACCAATTTGGTAGCACTGGTAAATATCAGATATGTGTATATGTGAATGTGTGTGTGTATTATTCTGTTTTAAAATATATACATATGTGTGTGTGTGTGTGTGTGTGTGTGTGTGTGTGTGTATGTTCTGTTTTAAATTTTTCCTTAGAATTGTATCTGATGAGACTTAATGTAAAGTGGCATTTTTCAAAGAAATCTACCTATATATTTATAATTTGACACAATTATGGCTGGTGGATGATTTGATTGGCAGCCCTATTTCTAATTCCCTGAAATTTTTAGGATTATTTAATTTGTCAATAATAGAATAAATCCTTGAGTTCAAATCTGTAGACTCAAAACATTGCAATTTTGCAAACTAATACCATCATTAAGGACATTTTATAAACACATTCATCTGTCTCCTTCCCATGAGTGGATAATCTGCCCTGTGGATTATCTGGGCTTAATTTCCCTTGCTGACTTGCTGGTCCCAGATTGCAGGCAGCAGGACCAAGCCAAGAAGGGGTCAGGAACAGCCAGAAGGAGAGTGTGAATCTATGTGTCTGACAGAGCCTTGTTTACACAGTGATAAGAGCATTCCTCTGACCTTAATTCTCAGTCAGGATGATAAGATAGCCACAGTCCTTCTTGCTGCGCTACTGTGTCTTGTCTGCTTAAATCCTTGGCAGCCAGTTCACTCAAAATTTATTCTCAGGGCTTTGTGTTCTTAAATGTTCCTATAGCCACATTCAGATATTCACAGAGGATGTGTTCCCAGGGGTGTATCTCTTTTAAAAATCTCACAACTTAAACAATGATCATTTTATCTGGAAAATTTGAGCCCCTCATTTTCTCATTGGCTAGTCAGCTACCCTATCCACTATTCTCAGCTTGCCAGCTGATGAACACACTTCAACCCCTTTTTGTGATGCTTGTTATCTTCTGGGACTTGAAAAACAAAACAAACCCCCACATATTAAACAATAAAATGACCTCAAATGAAGGACTAGCATCCCCTCCAGCATCATGTTTTTTAAGGGAAAGTACAGTCACTACAATATCTGTCCATGTCATATCTCTCCAAGTTGGTTGCTCGGAGACCTTTTGTTTTGTTTCTTCTGGGATCTGTTGATCACAGCATTATGTGTATGAGCTCATGGCTAGTGTGTGTGTGTATGTGTGTGGTGTATGCATGCATTTGCTGGTGTACATGCAAGTTCTTGTGTCTTGCTTGCATTTGAAGGTGAGGGTAAGAATTTTTTTTTTTTTTTGCCGTACCAGGGATTGAACCCAGGGGCGTTCTACATCCGCGCTACACCCCCAGCCCTATTTTTTATACTTTATTTTGAAACCGGGTCTCACAAAGTTGCAGAGGGCATCACTAGGTAGAGAGGGAGAGAGAGAGAGAGAGAGAGAGAGAGAGGGGTGAGGCTGGCCGCTAACTCGGATCCTCCGGTCTCCGCCTCCCAAAGTACCGGGATTACAAGCGTGCGCCACCACGCTCGGCTAAGAATTTTTTTAAATATACTTTATTGATGCATTGTAATTATATGTAATAATGAGGTTAGGAGTGATAGAAACATACATGCACGCAAGCTCTTGGTATGTTTTCCTCTGAACCCCACTCCATTCTCTCCTCTTCCCTATATGTATTATTGAGATTGGTATTGATAATGTTGTATATGTACATAGCATTATTTGAAAAAGAAACATTAGTTTGAATTGTGCTATGTGCTGTTTGGACTAACTAACCTCTGCTTGCCTCTTGTATTTTGGGTGCTGGGAAATGTCAGCACCCATGATGAAGATATTTGCTCTCATTCTTTAGAAAAAATAGAATTTGCATAAATGAGAAAAAAGCAAATATAAAGATTGATTAATATAGACAAATTTATAAAGGATTTGGGGATCTCTACATCCTAACTGTATATAATATATAGTGATCCTCAACCCACTTAGATAAAATATTCCTACCTAGTATTTTAAATAGTTATAAGCAGTACCTTTTTATGTGGCAAGGTAGTGGACTGAACAGTTTTTCTTCTTGAAAATATTTCCTTCTGAAACTTCACATCTTGTACCATGTTTCATTGAAGTTTTATTTAAATGTATGTTTTATTTTAAATGTATGCCTCTTTGTAAACTTGGTATGCTAATGACAAATTGAGACACAAATATAACCTTGGTGCCTTTTAATATTATTATCCAGCAGTTTAGCAAAATTTGGTGTAATTGGTTATCACTGTCAGAAATTATCAGAAAACAATTAAGCAAACACAAATCCACGAGTTGTCCAGTTGAAATTATTAAAACCTTCTATCAATCAAAATGTATGCAGAATATTATCAACTTCTGTGATATAGAACTGAATGTAGTCATTGATTAAAAAATAGATTTCTTGCCAGGCATGTTGGCACATACTTGTAATCCCAGTGCTTGAGAGGCTGAGACAGGAGGATTGCAGGTTCGAGGTCAACCTTAGCAACTTAGCAAGATCATTGTTAATTTACTGAGACCCTGTTTCAAAATAAAAAATGAAAAGGGATGGGGGTATAGCTTGGTGGTAGAATGCCCCTGAGTTCAATTTCCAGTAAAACAAGAAAAACTGTGTGTATTTGCTTAAGAAAAAACAAACAAACAGCAAGACTTAACAGTGAAATTTACCTGTTTGTAGATTTTTCTTCCTGTATGGATGATCAGAAAACCTCTAGGGATTTATTACATCTCTTTTTCTTTCTCTGTGGTTCTGGGTTTGAACTCAGGGTCTTGCACTTGTTGAGCAAGTGCTCTACATTGAACCATACCCCCAGTATCCTCTTCTTGACCGTTCATAGTCCTGGTTTCCTGCCAGTGCAGGTTCTCTTCAGTATTATCCTATTTAAAGTGAGTTTCGAAGGCAAATATGTTTCATTAAAACTGTGGAAACCCTCTATGTCATGTATATTTTGGACTTTTCCAACACTGTTTTAGATTGTACATGTCATTGCTCTGTTCCTGTTAAATTTATAGTCAAGATGGGCTTCTACAAAACTATCTGTCATCATTTCTGTAAGTTATATATAATGTACATTTTTTGCATTCATTTATTGGTGTATAATTTAAGATCTTGAATTATTTCCAGGAAATGTTTGGAAAGAGAAGACTTTGAAAAAATAATTGCTGACCAAGCAATTGCAACAGGTAATATAATTGTTTAAGCATATATAATTAAGAAGTATATTCTATATCTATAGAACTAGTATTTTCTCAAAAAAAATTTATTTGTTAATGACTCACAGTATGAAATATTGTGTTCATACAAAAATAATTCTATATGTTTTTCTTTGATTTCAAACATTTCCTCTTTTTATCACATTTATTTACTGAGAAGTAGATAAGGCTGAATGGGAAGCTGACTTATAGACATTCACAGGCTTTGGTCTTGAACCCAAGTGTTCCTAATTTTACATGAAAAATTCTGCTCAATGAGGTAAAATAAAGAATGTTTTAAAGGTTGAAAGCAATCATGGGAAAAAGGCTTATCGGTGTTCCCACATTAATAATTAGCTTGGGGTAAAAATAGATGAACGACATTGTTGTACTGCCTTTTCAAAGTTTGAATACATGGACCAAGAGGTTACATCTTTCTAAAAGTACAATTTAGGAATTATAATAATAACAACTAATCTACATTCAGGCCTTCCTGGGAACCAGATACTATTCTAAATATAATCTCCACATATCACAGTAAATACTTTAAAGAGGCCAGTATTATTTTTCCTACATTACAGGTGAGAAAATGTGGTATGCAGAGTGTGATTTTGTTTTGGAACTCTCATTATAAGATATAAAGGGAACTAAATAAGCAAATTAAACAAGGTTGAAAATAGGAGTACCAGGGGGCTCTACCAAGTGGACTTATTTGACATGACAGAAAATGTGCTGTCTGCTTCCAGGAGTTCCAGCGGAGATCATCAAAGAGTCTCTCGGTGAAGAGCTTTTTAAGATATGCTACGAGGAAGATGAGCACATCCTCGGCGTGGTGGGAGGCACCCTTAAAGACTTTCTGAACAGCTTCAGCACCCTTCTGAAGCAGAGCAGCCACTGCCAAGAAGCAGAAAAGAGGGGCAGGCTTGAAGATGCCTCCATCCTCTGCCTGGATAAGGATCACGATTTCTTGAATGTTTACTATTTCTTCCCTAAGAGAATCACGTCTCTGATTCTTCCCGGCGTCATTAAGGCAGCGGCTCACATATTGTACGAAACCGAAGTGGAGGTGTCCCTGATGCCTCCCTGCCTCCCGAGCGATCGCACAGAATTTGTCAACCAGCCCTACTTGTTATACTCGGTTCACGTGAAAAGCACCAGACCATCCCTGTCGCCAGGCAAGCCCCAGTCCTCGCTGGTGATCCCCGCCTCCCTCTTCTGCAAGACATTCCCATTCCATTTCATGTTTGACAAAGACCTGACCATCCTGCAGCTGGGCAATGGCATTCGCAGGCTGATGAACAGGAGGGACTTTCAAGGAAAGCCGAGTTTTGATGAGTACTTTGAAATTCTAACTCCCAAAATCAACCAGACCTTCAGCGGGATCATGACGATGTTGAACATGCAATTTGTCATCCGAGTGAGGAGATGGGACAACTCTGTGAAGAAGTCTTCCAGGGTAAGGAAAGCATCACGTTATCTTTCATATCAAATAATTTATTTCACATTTAAGGATTGGAAACCAAAAGTAAAAATGCATACATCACTTTAATTGCTTTGATAACACATTTGAGTCTAAAACAGCTCTACAATAATTTTAAGCTCATAATAAACTTAAAACTGTTTCTGCATTCATTTGCTTGCTTATTTGATAATTACTTCTCAAATATTTATTGAAAGTAGTCTGCCTTTCAAAATCCTTATGAAGTATAACTAAATTAGATAAATGTTTATGAAAACTTGTTTTTAATTATTATCAAATAGCCAAGTTAGTTTGAATAATAAAAAGCATTGTTTTACAATAAAAAAAGAAAAACTATTATGGTAGGAAGCAACTAACTGGATTTTTACGTTTATTTATTTATTTAATTGCAGTACTGAGATTAAACCCAGGGCCTCACCCATGATAGGCAAAAAGCTCTACCACTGAGCTACACCCCAGCCACTAAATGGACTTTTAATCAATACTTAATAGACATGGGAAAATAAATAATTTGTTAGATTAATTGCTAGAGAATATGTGTTCATGTTCTGTCCTCGCATGGTAGAGAACGTTGGTAATTTCTAGTCTCACAAAGGAAAGCATGCTAACTCATAGTCCATAGTGCAAGCAAAGCTAAGAGAGAAGGTATAGACACGTATAACCCCAGGAGAAGCACTGCTTGTTCCCCAACATGAAAATGGATTTAATATTCATTATTTATCATAAAAATTATACATCTAAATGTTCTTAAAATGGCTAATATCTAAAGATGTCAATTGCAGCAAAATATCAAGAATATTAGTTATATACAATTTTGTTCACAGCAAAAAATACTATTTTGTCACTGTCTCGGACATCATTCTCACTGTTGTGACCCAATAACCCTGACCACACACAACTTAGAGGAAGGAAGATTAATTTGCTCACAGTATTTGGAGATTTTAGATGTTTAGTCCATGTCAGGCTAGGTCGGCAGAGCTCAGGGCATGACAGGAAGCAGAGAGAGGGAGAGAGACAGGCTCTGCTCTCACATCAAGGAGGCTAGAAGCAAGAAAGAGCAAACAAGCAAAGGGATTGAAAGACAAAAGCATAGTCCTGAAGGCCACACCCCCAGAGACCCATGTCTTCCAGCCACACCCCCTCCATCTACATTACCACCCAGTAAATCCATGATAATGGATCTATTTACTAATGAGATTACAACCCTGTGACTTAATTACATCAACTCTGAATATTAATACATGAGCTCTTCAGGGGACATTCTATAACTAACCATAACATTCACAAAATGGCCTGCTTTTGACCATCTGTCCATGTTGTTAGATGTATATCTATTTTACTTTTTGGAGGCTGTATAGTATTCCATTGCATGATTGTGTTCTCCTTTATTTAACCAGTTTCCTATTAAAAATCATTTGTGTTGCTTTTTACTCTTTGCTGCAGTAAACACACATGTACATTTTTGTCCACACATGTGCAAGAAATCTTCTGTGGCCCAAATTGACCACCTGAAGCACAACTCTTTTGAGACCCCCTGGGTACAATCCTTTTTGCTGACTTGTTTATTCTTTTATGTATTGGAGAGCAGCACTGGTCAGGTGCTTAACGCAAATTTGCAATAAGAATATTGCCTCTGTGTTAAGATCAGCAATCTCACACTGATGTTTCTGGAAAATAATGACTTCCAAAAGATATCTCTGTGGGGCAACTTGTGGCCAAAAAAAAAAAAAAAAGTTAGGACAAAAAAATCTTTCCTTGGAGGCTTTTTCAGATTCCATCCCTTCCAATGGAACAAATAGCTTGTGGAAGAAAAGATACAGAGAAGCAAAGGATGCTAAAACAGGGGAAGACAAAAGCAAAAAAAAAAAGAGAGAGAGAGAGAGAGAGAGAGGGAGAGAGCCCAGTGAGAAAGCCTTAAAGCAGGAATGCTTTGTATTGTCCATGCAAATCATGATTTCTATGTAGTGTATTCTCCAATATATTCTTCATATGTCAGCATGCGTGTTAGAACTCATAGCAAATTGGTTGGGGATGGTGACACATGCCTGTAATCCCAGTACTTGGGAAGCTGAGACAGGAGAATCACAGGTTTGAGGCCAGCCTCAGCAACTTAGTGAGACCCTGTTTCAAAATATAAAATAAAAAGCTTTGGGGGTATATCTCAGAGGTAGAATACTCCTAGGTTCAATCCTCAATACTAAAAATAAATAAATAAATGACATTAGAATTCAGCAAATTAGAACTGTTTTAGCATCTTGTTCTTTTATAGCAAGTATAAAAAACAGTTTAAACAAAAGGGATTATCACTGTGTCTACTTCCTCTCCCTCTGTCTCAGAAAGGCATTGAAAACTTGAATAAAACACAGCAATTGGTTCTCCTTTGCTTTGCAGGTTATGGATCTCAAAGGCCAAATGATCTACATTATTGAATCCAGTGCAATCTTGTTCTTGGGGTCACCCTGTGTGGACAGATTAGAAGATTTTACAGGAAGAGGGCTCTACCTATCGGACATCCCGATTCACAATGCGCTGAGGGATGTGGTCTTGATAGGGGAACAAGCTCGAGCTCAAGATGGCCTGAAGAAGAGGCTGGGGAAGCTGAAGGCCACACTTGAGCAAGCCCACCAAGCCCTGGAGGAGGAGAAGAAAAAGACAGTAGACCTTCTGTGCTCCATATTCCCCAGCGAGGTGGCTCAGCAGCTGTGGCAAGGGCAGGTGGTGCAAGCCAAGAAGTTCAGTAACGTCACCATGCTCTTCTCGGACATCGTGGGGTTCACTGCCATCTGCTCCCAGTGCTCGCCCCTGCAGGTCATCACCATGCTCAATGCGTTGTACACTCGCTTTGACCAGCAGTGTGGGGAGCTGGATGTCTACAAGGTAGGGGTGGAACGGGGGGATGGCCATTTACATGCATAAGTCACCCTGGAGAAAGCTCTGTGCCTAGGATCTGAATCGTAAATCAGGTGAAAGGCTTTCTCTGCAAGGTCACGCAGGCTATATCCTGGGAGCATGCTTTGTGTATCAATTATGTGGGTGTTCCCCAGCCAGAAATAGCTCCAAATCTGCTCAGAGGCAGAGATAATTGTTCCAGGAAAGGACTGCCTCATTGTCTTCTCAAAGAATGAGCATAGAATGGAAGGAGGGTAGACTGAATGGAAGACCTGCGAAAAGGTGGCGTTTAGCAGTAAAGGGACCAGCCACCTCACTGTGGAAACTAAATTGAACTATTAGTATGAGATAATTCCAGATATGACTCATAGGGAAACTTTATCCCTTGTGTCTTTAAAAGTAAAGAAATATGAGGATTATAAAAATTGTTATAAAATAGATTAATTCAACCCCGAGTTTACATGATACTTTTCTGAGCCAGTTCATGGAGATTGAAATCACTTACTTAATATGTTTTTGTAGCTTGGCCCAGCATGGAGACATCTAGTGAGACCCGTCTTTGAATCTTGAATCTTGTTCTCTACCTTACTTGTGCTGTAAACTGAGCTAGTGAAATAACCTTTTTCATTTCTAAAACAGAGAAAGCAATATCCCCTGACAGAGTTTATGTTTATGAATAATTGCACACTAGGTCCCATGAACTCCATGAACAGGATTATTATCAAGATTATGATAGAGAATTTGTGTTATATTTCAGGCATCCAGGGTTATTGAGTGCCTGTGCTCAGACAGGCTTCATTCTAAGCATTGAGTGCACAACACTGTCCCCAATACCTACAAGGGTATTGTTGTTGTTGTTTTTTAATGTAACTATCCTTAGTAAGAGAACTAAGGAAAAAAATCTCAAGTTCTACCTGATTCTTTAGAATTAATTTTTTACTGATTTAAATGATTCTGCCTGGGACTGTGGATGCGGTTCAGTGGTAGAGCATTGCCTAGCATATGCAAAACCCTGGGTTCCATCCCCAGCACCCCAAAAACAAATAAGTGAATAAAATTATTTTGCCTCCCTTCGTATATTGGCATAAAGAAAAAAAGCATTCATCTCATTTCAGACTCAGTCATGTGCTTAATTTGTCACATAATCTGGCATCCCACAGTTTATCTGAACATGAAATAAATTATTACGAAGGAAACAAATATTTATAGGAATATACAAACCCTTGTCTTGTTTCATCCAAGACGCTAGAAGCAAAAACTTCCTTTCTGAAATTTCTAACAGGAAATTCCAGACAAAGCTGTGATGCCCTTGGGAGTAAAAAAAAAAAAAGTCCATGTATAATTACAGATAAAATAATTGGCTTCCGCTAGGTTAAGTTTGATGTCCTCTTGTGGAATTTATTATATTTGTTTGTAGTCATTTTCTGATTTGAGAATGTCTCCTCTCAGCACTGTGAGAAGGAAGTCTCCTTCCCCATTGCAAACTGCTATGATTGCCGGCAGGAGAAGTACCCTCTTCTACATTTAGTAACACCTATCAAGGGTACAGGGTATGGTTTCCAAGTACCGTAACATTTGTTCTTCCCACAAAGACAGCAGCCATCGAGTTCCCTGATTAATCCCACTGCAGCTAGAGCTAGAGAATAAATCGCCTTCTCTCCTAATCCTCATTTCCCCTTCTCTTCATTTCTGATTTTTCATGGAAATAGCTGGCAAGAGCTGAAAGTAAATAAGGTCAGGTCTTAGCCTAGCCATGGACTAAATTTAACCTATGCAACATGTGTAACCACAGGCTGACCTATGAGTGCAGTGACTTAAGAAATAGTCAACTTTGCCGGACATGGTGACACATGCTTGTGATCCCAGTACTTTGGGAGGCGGAGACCGGAGGATCCGGGTTCGCGGCCAGCCTCAGCTCGCGCTCTCTCTCGCTCTCTTTCTCTCTCTCTCTCTCTCTCCTTAGTGAGGTCCTCCGCAACTTCGTGAGACCCGGTTTCAAAATAAAGTATAAAAAATAGGGCCGGGAGCGTAGCGTGGAGGTCGAACGCCCCTGGGTTCAATCCCTGGTACCGCAAAAAAAAAAAAAAAGAAATAGTCAACTTTATTTATTCTGGGACCTGATCATGCTTTATTTAATTTCATTTTCTGTCTTTAAATCTTTTGATTATTGCCCTGTGTATTTCTGTATTACTTTATCCATTGTTTTAGCAAATTTTTACTGGCTCTCCAGTGTTTACCAGCATGAGTGGGCAATGGATTTAGAAAAGGAGGGCGCAATCCCTGTGAGAAGGGTTCATGAGTGAGGGAAAGGGAGAGAAGAGCAGAGCTAACAAATGCCAGATATCTATCTGACGTGATGGATACCTAATTCTGCCCAAGCAGGTACAAAATACTACAAGAGCAGAGAGACTCAGCTCCTAACTACAAGTAGAGGAAGGTAGCAGAACTTCTCCTAAGTAGTATATGTATCGAGCACTTCTAATATATTAGACATTATGAAGAGCACTTATGTTTTCATTACTAAGGAGAAGCTTATGGAGGCGTGCTGCCTGTTCATTCTTTACTGGGCACTGGAGATACAGGAGCAAATACAATAGACAAACTCAGAGAGCTTACATCCTCCAGAAGGAAAGAAAGGCAAGGAGTAAATGAGGAAATTTATACTGTTCCAGTTGGTATAATACTTTGGAGGGCAAACAAAGGTTAAGGGTGAGAAGTGCCGAGGGTAAGCCATCTTTACAGAGGGTGGTTAGAACAGGCCTTTCTAATGAGGTGATGTTTTAACAGGGACTGAAGAAAATGTGGGGCAAGCCAATGGCTATCTGCAAAGAGTTTATTTCAGGAGAAGGAATAGCAAGTTGGAGCATATTTGGTATGTTTGAGGGACAACAGGAGGCCACTGACATTCTGACAACTTGAGCAAGAGGCAGAATTAAAAGATAGAGATTATCAGAAAGGCAAGTTAAGAACAACTTTGGAGCCATTGTAAGACTTCTGCGCTTTTCCTAGTGAGTGGGAAATGACAGAAAGTTTGTCCCTCCTTACTACTTACTTTTGTTCTTTTTCACCTTCCTCACTTCATAAGGAGGCTTTTGATGAGAGGAGTAAGATGATCTAATAAGTTACAATAAATATTTAGAGAAGAAAATGCAGCTATTATTTATTATTTATGGGCTTGAATTAACATTTAGCTTCCTGTGGCCAGCATTACAGATAGATAAAAAATTGCCAGTAACAACAATAATATGATGATGATCATACTTGGAATTTATAAAACATTTTGATTTTTGATTTTTAGTAGCCTGCCAAGCACCATTGTTTGTTATCTCCTGGTTTGATATCTGGTTTCTATCCTTTGTGATTAATATACACATACACACTCAATGAGTGCTCTAAGATCCCCAAAAGTCATTTAGAAAAACTTTTAAGACTATGAGTGTCTTAGCTTTACATTATACATTTTTACTGCATTCATATGACATTTACTGAGGGGTGACTATTTTACGATGGGGAAGATATAAAATGAGTAAACGATCCCAAGTAATTTATTATAAATACAATATACATCATTTGTTTCTACAAAATCTATTTTACATGACTAAAAAATGGGGGTTAAATGACATGGTGAGTTAGTGAAAGTCTAAAGTAGAAGCCAGCTAACAATGTGAACACAGGATTGTGTTGCTTTTCAGTGCAGAGCCCTACGTAAGAGGTACATCTAAACCTTGTGAATTTCCTGAAAGGGAACCCACTTTTTAGAATAATCTGATTTACCCTGACTCTCCATTAGGCCTGAGCACTCAAATTTATACTAGATTATTCTTGAGTTCTGCTGTGTGATGTATATAGTGAATATTCCTGAGCTTTTATAATACGCAAAACTCATTATGTCTAGGTGGAGACCATTGGTGATGCATATTGTGTAGCTGGGGGACTACACAGAGAGAGTGACACCCATGCTGTCCAGATAGCGCTGATGGCCCTGAAGATGATGGAGCTCTCTGATGAAGTCATGTCTCCTCATGGGGAACCTATCAAGGTAAGACAGATGTCATGAAAGCAAATGCTTATTATTTGGTTATCAAAAGAATGGTGTGTATATTAGTCTGGGTTTAGTTGCAGAAAGCAAAATCTTCTCCAACTTATTTAATTAAGACAAAATGTATTATAGGCAATTAAATGGCTTATGAAGTCATTGAGAGGACTGGAGAAGCCATTTGTCAGTTGATATTTTTTTTAAAAAATGGCTCTCAAAGACACACTTGCGAACCACTGCTCTTTCCATGATCTGGAAACTGACTCCTGGGCAATGCTATCAGAGCTGCCATCAGGAAACTAGCATGCTCAGAAAGCTCCTGTCTCTACTGTAGCTACAGAGCAAAAGTGCACACACTATAATCTGAATCAGCAAGATGTAAATTCTACATCGTGACCATCACAGATATGTGGTGGAAAATGGACTCTATGCTAAGCATTCCATAGAAAATCCAAGGGTTCCATAACTGTGCTTGCATGTAGAAGCAAAAGAAATAAAGTCACAATGGAAATCTCACCTTCTAACACTCATGCAAATGCATCTGATTCACCAATTCAAATGCATCCTGAAGCTGCAGGGCAGTTTGGAAAATGCATTTTTAAGTTTCCTGGAGAGCACATTACATTAGAATAGATGTTAACTACAAATATACCAATATTTTCCAAGCCATATAAAATTTGAAAAATTTTGATAAGCCAAATCCCAGAATAGTGTCTTATTATAGATAAGACAAGAAAATTAGCATGCTAGGCATTAGTTTAATGGATTGAACATACGGGAATCATGTTTGTTTTTCCACTAAAATGAATCTGCCACTTACTTTTTATAAAACAGTCTTCAATTAGTGGCCTTTACAAATGACCCCCTAAAGTGGTGTATAATCTCATCTGGTATGCTAAGAAATATATAAAGAAGAAAGAAAAATTATAAAAATATATAGCAATTAGAGCTTTAGCCTTGACTTTCTTTAACCTTAACAAAAGTCAACTGTCTAAGCCTTCCCAACTATTTTTCCCTATTTTTATGTTTCTATATAATAGTCTTCCCTACATTTAATAGTATAAATCCCAAGCCTTTTATCATGCATTGATTCTATATACCAGGAATTCAAATAAGGCATTGGAGTACTACCATGTCTTTGTTTCACGGTACCCTAAAGCTCAGCTGGAGTACTTAAGCAGTGAAAGAACTTGGGATAGTTAGGATCCCACCACTTGCCACAGGGGGAGCTATTACAAGATGGTGCTTCACTTACATGCCTGGTTCCTTGGTGAAGATGATGGGAAGTTTGGGCTCAGTTAGGAATGTCAGCACAAATGGAGTCGGGCATGGTGGTGCACGCTTGTAATCCAACCCTGTATTTTATAAATAAAGGTATAATCAGAGGAAAATAATGACGTTTATGGAAAGCTATACTACCAGTTATTAGCAGAGTTTGATTTAGAATGCAAATCTCCTAATTCATAATATGGTTATTTTGTTCAAAAATGTTGGAGAATTCAAGACATCTTACAATCAAATGATTCTGGAACATTTCTAGCAGATAGCTGAAGTCAGTTATAAAATATTTGGCCATTATCTAAAATGCATATATCTAATAAGACTTTTTCAAACGGCCAACTTAACATAGAATTTGAAAATAATGAACATGGTATTTGATTGTCATATAACATATATTATCTTGCTTTGTTGTAGCAGCAATATAAGAACATGTGCATCCTCTCAGATTAAGTAATCAGATCTTTTAGAAGACCCTATTTAAAAATAATCTATCTCAGCCGGGCGTGGTGGCACACGCTTGTAATCCCAGTACTTTGGGAGGCGGAGACCGGAGGATCCGGGTTCGCGGCCAGCCTCAGCTTGCGCACGCGCACGCGATCTCTCTCTCTCTCTCTCTCTCTCCCTGTCTCTCTCTCTCTCTCTCTACTTGGTGAGGCCCTCCGCAACTTCATGAGACCCGGTCTCAAAATAAAGTATAAAAAAATAGGGCCGGGGGCATAGCGCGGAGGTAGAATGCCCCTGTGTTCAATCCCGGTACCACAAAAATAAATAAATAAATAAAATAAAAATAAAAATAGTCTATCTCAATGACCTGCAGAATAATTTGTAATTTTTAACTTTTACCTCAACACATACCAAGCTGCCTCTTCTATCTAGATATGGCACTATTTTGGTGTTGCATAAGTCTAGATTTTAGATCAGTATATGTAGATTACCTAGATTATAGTCACTGTATTCTGGTCCTTGGTAACTCCAATTTTTGTTTTCCTTTGTCATTTTCTGCTTAAAAATTATAATTTCTTTTCTATAGTTGTTAATCATTTGAATAATGAGAGATTGTTTGGCATAAAGTTATTTTAAAGCAAATCATCCTTGAAAAACATTTTTTGGTAGTCAGGGTCTCACTATATTGGCTAGGCTGCCCTAGAACTCTTGGGCTCAAGCAATCCTCCTGCTGCAGTCTCCCAAGTAGCTAGGATCACAGGCATTCACTACCATGTCAGGATTTTTTAAAACCCAGTTTAGATCCTTAGAGCTAGCTTCTTTTGCCTCTCTATAACTGTTTAAGAAACAACCCCAATAGTCCAGAAATTATGTCTTCCTCACTTGATGGACAGAGCAGGTTTACATAAAAACAGCGTAGAGAATTCTTGTGACGTTGCTTCTGTGACCATGGTAGGTGTGTATAGAAATTTGTTTCAGGTATTGAAAAAAAGTGAAATAGGGTGTTCTGCATAATAAACCTACACATACACGGAATAGAGGTGAGACGTGTCCCTACTGAGTCTGCTGCACCAGTCAGTTTTACTTGCATGTGGGAAGTTGACTGTAGGCTTGAGGAAGGGAGTGGTGTGGAGGGAGCTGGTGGTAAAAATAATTTAGACGGGACATTCAAACAACACTGACAAGTGGGAAGTGTTTTCCCAGTGGCTGGGAACACTGTGTTATTATCTTTTGCTTTCAGATGCGAATTGGACTGCATTCTGGATCAGTTTTTGCTGGAGTTGTTGGAGTTAAAATGCCTCGTTACTGTCTTTTTGGAAACAATGTCACCCTGGCTAACAAATTTGAGTCCTGCAGTGTGCCACGGAAAATCAATGTCAGTCCAACCACCTACAGGTACTGTGTTCACCATCTGAAATGTATTGTTTTTACTTACATGCAATGGTCCTTTTTTCCTACTGATTTTATTCATTCTTCATAAATCTTCATGCTTAGATATTCTTAAAGAAAAAGAAAAACAATAACTTTTACCATCGTCACTTTAATTATTACTATAATTATTATTTTTGTTGTTTTTTTAGTGTTTGCAGTGCTAAGATCAAACCCAGGGCCTCATGCATGCTAGCACTTTGCCACAGAGCTATACTCCCATCCCTTTAACTTCTTGCTAAACTACTCCTTAGCGTCATGTAGCTCAACTGTAATTCTTGACAGACATCACATCTTCCTCCATCATTCTTTTAAAAAGCATGTATTAATGTGCTCAAGTACATCAATAGGTACTCTAGCCTCAACTGGTATACTACAGTATAATTCTAACTCTGACCACCCAGAGTTAGCATAGTTAAAGCCACAACTCATAACACACAGTACCCAGCACGACTGTGTTTAATCAGATGCGAGCCATACTCCAGGGATCCTCAGGCTACCAACACTTTTGACTACCTGGCAACAAATCCAGATGGGCCTGTGACCAACTCAAGTAAAATAATTAGCTAGAATGACTCACAGTACTCTGGCAAGTGTTATACTTACGATTACAGTTTTATTATAAAGGACACAAATCAGGATCAGCCAAATGAAGAGACAGACAGTGTGAGGTCTGGGTGGCTCCCCAGTTTGGAGCTTTTGCGCCTCTTTCCAATGGGATCAGAACAATGTTTCAGTCTCACCACATCGGTGTGTTCACCAGTCAGAAAGCTGCACTGAGCTGTAAGCTTTGGTGTCTGGATTTGCTGGTTACATTACGTAGGCATAATTGATTGACTCATTGGCCTTGCGATTGAACTCAATTTTCAATCTCTCTCTCCTCCTGCCAGGGTCAGGCTGGCTCAGAGCCCCAGACTTCTAGTCATCTAATTGTTTCTTTTTTCTGAAAGCCTGTCCCTGTTCTGAGTCATTGCCGTAGCATACACTCAGGTATGATCCAAAGAGTTCATGAAAAGCAAGGACATTCCTATAAGTCAGGAAATTCCAAGAGATTTTAGATGCTTCCTCCCAGTAACCAAGGACAAGGGCCAATCAAATTCCCTATTATATGATAACAGGGAACAATTTACCAGGAAAAAAAAAACCTGGCAGGTCATTAAACATTTTTTAAAGTTTGCAGAGTCTTAAGGAGTAGCTGCAAATGTTCACATACTAAGAGAGGAGCCATGTGTCATCAAGCATCAAGAGGATCTCTATTAACTTTCTCCATGGCAACACACCCTGGGTTACCTGAGTAAACAAAGTTTGTCATTGCGGTATCATTTATCCACCTTCAACCAGAAAATAAACCATTGTATGCAGAAACATATCTGTCATATAAATTTTATCACATTAAAAAAACAGTAGAATAGAAACCCTTAAATAATGAAAAATGTTTCCCCGATATGTGTGGTAGCTAAATTGCACCAAACAGATTGCCTTTCCTATTCTCAAAGATAACTCTTTGAGGGCATCTTCTTTCTCCTGGAAGCTCCAACACTGTTTGCTTTTCAACCCAGATTCACTTGATACCCTGGTTTCCTGCTCATAGCAACTGGAGAGGAGCTCACCATCTCTATGCTGTGCATCCCATCAGCAAGGCCACCCCAGTGCCCCTGGCTTTAGCCCTTGTCCTCTTGCACTGGGGCCAGCTGCCCAGAGGCTGCCTCAACACAGTTTTGCTCTGAGTACTATTTACTATCACCTTCTCAAGAACTTTTCTGCTTAAAAACAACTGTATCCTCATCATGATCAATTTCTCTTGAAGGAAATAATTATTCGCAATGGAATACAAGCATAGCTTAGTATGAAACCTCTTTAAAAAACAAAAGTTCCTTAATTCCCAGGTCCATTTTCTGCTCCTCTATACAGCAAAACTATGTTTTTTCACATCTTATTCATTCTTTAACTCACTACCATCAGTGTTTGTCCATCCCACTTCACTGTAATGTTCTTATGGGGTGGTCAGCACATCTTGTTAAAATCATAGGCAATTCTCTCTCCTTATCTTCCACACCATCTTAGTACCAATTGAAATGCTGACTGGGCCATCCCTCCTTTAAAGGGTTTCTTCTTTAGGTGTGTGTGTGTATGTGTGTGTGTGTGTGTGTGCGCGCGCGCGCGCGTGTGTGTGTGTGTGTGTGTGTGTTACTAAGGACTGAACCCAGGAGCATTCTACCTCTGAATTACTCCCATAGCCCTATCTTATTTTTATTTTAAAACAGGATCTTGCTAAGTTACCATGCTCTAGCCTCAAATCTGTGATCCCCTCTCTCAGCCTCCCAAGCATTAGGATTACAGGTCTGCATCACGGCACCTGGCTCTTTTTTAGGTTTCTTGATGCCATACCTACTGGTTCTTCAGTTTTCCTTTACCCCAGGGCTACACCATTGAGTCTTTTGTTTGTACACCTTTCCCATCGAATGTTTGGACGTTGTGGTATCTATGCTGTGTCCCTTTTCGGTGTATAAACTTTACACACACACACACACACACACACACACACACACACACACATACACACTTTTATTGGTGCATTGTCCTGATACATCATAGTGAAGTTCAAAGTGATACAAACATACACACACATAGCACTCCTCCCCATATATATTAGTGATATCGAGATGGATAGTGACACATTCTTATATGGCCACAGCATTATTTGAACTGTTTCCCTTCATCAGATCTCCTTTTACCCACATCCTTCTCCCAAATCCTTTCTATTGTACTGGTCTCTCTCCTCAGGAATGGATATTGAATCTGTGTGTGAACTTTTATGAATAACTAACTTCCTTTCTGGTGCATGGTGGTGCATACCTGTAGTCTCAGTTACTTGAGAGGCTAAAGCAGGAAGATTGTTTGAGCCCAGGAGTTTAAGGCCAGCGTGGGAAATGCACTAAGACCCCATCCCTAGGAAAAAAATAAATTAATTAAAGTAAACCTAAAATGAACTTTTACGACTCTCATTTCTTTTGGGGGAGCTCCAGTCCATTTCATAATTCTTCACAGAACTAGAAACTCATATATCCTATACTTTTTCTTGGATGACTAATTAACATATTAAAATTAACTTGATCAAGTAATTTCCCACATACTATGCCCTGACGAAATCCACTTTCCACAGCCAAGCTTCATTAATCACCTTAAAATGACACCACCATCTACCTTGTTACTGGGATCATGTACCTTACCATGAGCATCCTTTCTTCTCCTCCTACCTCAGCACCTCTGCCCACAGACACATCCTGAATGCAGCTTTTCTCACCTCCTCCAGTGCAACCGTCCAAGCGCGGCCACCATCGTCTCTCCCACCTAAACTAGCATCCTTGCCACTCTCACCGCTTATTTTTATGGAAAAATATAGTTCTTTTTCTTTTCTCAATGATTTGAATAATAATTTATTTTCCTTTTATTCTTATATAGGAAATGCTTATGTCTTATCTAAAGGGCAAGCAATAGTTAAGTAAGCTTTATATAAGATACAAATACTTAATATGAAATATTTTTTAAATCCTTTCTTTTTGAGATACTGAATTTTATTCAGTGTGATAGGAAGACTTACGTGAGAATTAATAATTTAAATTTCAATAAAATATCTATGCCTTATATGATTTAATTAATAGTATGTCCATAATTTTAGTTGTACTCAAATTCAAGACAAGCAATAGACAATATTGTATGTTATGCAAATATCAAGTTTATTTCTTTGAAGAGCTTTATTTGTGATACATCGAATTCTAGAATGTCATTTTTCATATAATAAAATAATCTGTTTACTATCATATGTAGATAACTTCCTTGTTATATTTAATAACATATAAATTTAGGATACAGAATACATACCCATACAAAAATATCTTTACCTTCAAATTTTCATTTCTGAATTCTAATCAGTGAATCAGAGTGTACTAGTGTAATGACAATTACACATTCCTTTCTTTTAAATGTCACAAAGAACATTACTTTTAAGTGATGAAACTCTGTATTTTTGTTTTCTTCTATTAAGGAAAACTAATAGAGACTTCCTTAGATATTGTTAGAGTTACATGTCAGTGGATTAATGATGAAGGTTTATGAGTTAATGCAGGGATAATTAAATGTAAAAATAGTAGTGGGGGCTCTAAATGGGTGCTTCCTAGTGTGGAGTGGATAAATATATTTGTAGAGGAACTCTGAGAACACAGACACAGAGAGGTGGGACTTGAGTTCTATAAGAGAGAAGAACAAGTAAATAAAGGAATGTAAGAGAGATTAAAAAATAGAGAAGTTGATGCAATAATACCATATCTGGTCAAGCCGGAGTAGAGAAAATTTTCTATGATATGAACACAACTGAATTACTGATAATTTTCCTGGGTATTATTTGTAAATTCTTGTAAAATCTTTTTGAAAGAATGATTTAATGAACATTTCTAATTCATTACACTCTAATTTTGTTTGTAAGTTTCTTTTTTATATATTTTTATCGGTGCATTTTAGTCTCATATCGTAATGTAAATCATGTTGATAGTAACATACACGCACACAGCACTTGGTGGGCTTTCCCCCCGGCTCCTTCCCCTCTCTCCTTCTCCATACAGGGTACTAAGACTGACATTGGTATTCTCACATATGTACATAAAGCCAGTGGTAGTAACTCCTTCATTGATCCTCACTCCTCCTCCTCCCCTTCCCCTAGACCACCTACCTGGCTCCACTGAGGTTTCTCCTCCATTATCTGGAGTCCCTCTAGTATCCCAATTATTCCCTAGCTTCCGCATATTGGAGAAAACATATGACCCTTCACTTTCTGTGACTGGCTAATCTCACTTAACATAATCTTCTCCAGGTCCATCCGTTTTCCTGCAAATGACATACTTAATGTTTTTTGACTTCTTGATGATTGTAATTCTGATTGGAGTTAGATAGAATCTCAGTGTAATTTTGATTTGCATCTCCCTGATTGCTAATGATGTTGAACGTTTTTTCATATATTTATTGGCCATTTTGTTTCTGTGGTACCAGGGATTGAACCCAGGGGCATTCTACCTCCAAGCTACACCCCCAGACCTATCTTTTATTCTTACTTTGAAACAGGGTCTCACTAAGTTGCAGAGGGCCTCACTAAGTAGCTGAGGCTGGCCGCGAACCCGTATCCTCGGCATGCACCACCATGCCCGGCTTGGCCATTTTTATCTCTTTTGTGAAGTGTCTATTTAGTTCAATTGCCCATTTCTTGATTTGGTTATTTGTTTTTTTAGTATAAAATCTTTTAAGTTCTTTGTATATTCTAGATATTAGTAAGTTTCTTTAAAAAAAAATAGGACTTATATTCAGAAGATATGCCTTAGCATCCCAAACACAATACTTACCATGTGTACGATCTTAACAAATTCAAATGATGTACTTCAAAGCCTCTTGTAAATGGTGACTACTTTTTTATAAGCTTAAACATAAGTTTATGATTGTGATTACCAAATTTAGTTGGAAATGCCAGGTTATATAGATAGAAATATATATTTATCAATCACCTATAGATTTATGTTTTTATTTATTAAACACTTATAGTTTTATATTAATTTTTAAATAAGTAGAAAACATTTTTAAACACATATAGAAAAAATGAAAATAATATGACATCCATGAAGACAATACTAATATTTAACACGTAAAATTTTACCATATATATTTCAGTTCCATGTTTTATAAAATAAATATAAATATCATATATAATAATAGATAACTATAAATAAAATAAGAAAAATGTTAACATGATATATAAATATCAAATAAATAAACTGTTACATACTGTAGTCCTTACATACAGTGGACCTTGTATAGCTTATTGTCTTAGTCAGTATTCTCACAGTTATAATCCAAATACCTGACCATACAATTTAGAGGAAGGGGGATTTATTTGCTCACAGTTTTTGGAGATTTTGGAGTTCAGTCCATGTGAGGCTGGGAACCATGGATCTCAGAGCATGGTGTCGGGAATCAAAGAGAGGGAGAGCACAAGGCTTTGCCCCTCACAGCATGGAGACCAGAAGCAAGAGAAAGAGCCCAGGGAGGGGGAACCATATATAATCCCCAAGGCCACAGCCCCAGGGACCCACCTTCTCCAGCCACACCCTACCAGCTCAGGCCACCGCCCAGATAAATCCATTACAGTGGATTTATCCACTGCTGGGATTACAACTCTCATGACAACTATATCAACCCTGAGTACTAATAAATGAGCTTTTTAGGGGACATTCTATATCTAAATATAACACATATCATTTTTAGGAACAGCTGAGAACCTGTGCTCCTTGCAGACAGACAGGCTCCCAAACAAAGAAGCAGGAAGACACTGAGTAGACCATGTTTAGCAGCTTCTCTCAAACTCAGCAATGAGATCGGTCATTTCTGCCTACCAGGAAGGAAAAGGGGGCATGTGTGTAACTTTCATTTAGGTCCCTCCAGATAGAAAAATAAAACCAGAGAAAATAGGCTCCCACCCAACTTTCCTTGAATTCACTCAATATTAGAATGTTTCTGAGATTTTTGTATTGATGAAATGTAGATCTAATTCATACAAATTTAGTTCATTCACTTTATTCCTAATGCAGTGGTTCTCTGGCAAATCAGCTTTGGGGAATGAAGTAGAGAATCTCTGACTTGTCATATTTGCCAATTTATGTGATGTTAACATGCCCATCTGGGCAGGTTTCAGGCTACAAATGGTTTGACTATCTTCCAAAATTCCTGAACTTTAACAGATGACTCACAAGCCAGTATTTGCCAAATCTAACATGTTACTAAATATCATGCTGTATGTGTTATAATATGTGTTCTAGAGTATGAATAAGCCAGAGTCTATCTTCTACCCAGGGCTAGTTAGAGTGTTAAAAATACCATGACTTATAAATAATACCCACTCAAAAATGTTGCTGTTCATGATGAAAGAAAAATTTTTATTAGTTTTCTTATTTTGCAGACTACATATTTATTGATGCACTGATAAAAATTATTTAATAAAATACTCTTGTATTGTATTCCACTCGAAGACTAATTCTTCAGATATGGATGTCTATTCAGTTGGTTTCTTAAGTACATAGAAGAGCATCACAACACCAAAATCTAATTCAGCACCATCACTCTATTTCATTTAGATATGACAGCACAGGCCGGTGTATATATAGAAGGCCATGTTCTGCTTGAACAGAATTGATAAGTGCTTTTCTGTAGAATTTGGTGTAGAGCCAGAGCTATTCAATAATTTTTATTCATGACCTGAATCACAGATTAGAGAGAATGTTTATTAAGTTTGCATTTCATAGAAATCTAGGGAAGCAAATGAGAAGAAGAATCAGTAACTTAATGAGTAAGACTCAAATTTAAAATGAATTTAGCATAAAGAACAAGTAATAATCTTGGTAGAAGAGATGAATTTAAGAGACAAATATTACAAATACATACCAAATCATAAGTAGAATGCTAATGTATACAATGAAATCGCACGTAAGTCCCATCTGGAAATTAATAAAAATTCTATTGAAATATCCAAATGTTCACATCATCTTACTTTTCTTTCTCAACTTCTCACCCATGATTTCTTCTTGGTAATATTTAAATAATTAGCTAGTTGATAAATGGACAGTGACTTATCACTTCAATTTAGAAAGCCTTATTCAATATGATTATAATATGTGTATATTTTGCTATTATTAGACCTCAGGTTATTTTATTTATTTTTAATGTTGTATTGTGAATTGAACTGTCATATAGATTACATCTTTTAAAATATTTTATAATTATTTATTATTTTCTAATGTGAGTCAAATATATTAATTGGTCGAATTTTCTTGTTATGTATTGTGAATTTGATTCTTCATTGTATTTCTGCTATGAAGATGTTTGTTAACATTCTTAAAATACTTCTGTCAGTCACACATAAAATGGCTGGTTTAGTAATATTCATTTATTTATAATGTCTATTTTCTGGAATGGTCAAACATTATGTCAACATTAAATTTTGATATTTTCATAATTTCAGATTACTCAAAGACTGTCCTGGTTTTGTGTTTACCCCTCGATCAAGAGAGGAACTTCCACCAAACTTCCCCAGTGAAATTCCTGGAATTTGTCATTTTCTGGATGATTATCAGCAAGGAACAAATTCAAAACCATGGTTCCAAAAGAAAGATGTTGAAGATGGCAATGCCAATTTCTTAGGCAAAGCATCGGGAATAGATTAGTAACCTGTCTCTTTGTGAGTCTTTGGGGTCTGACTCTCTTGAGGATGGGTAGAACCTTGGAAAGCACTTTAGGATTGCAGAATGCTCAAGAGCAGTATTAAAATTTCAGAAGCTAAGTCACAATCTACTCTTTCTCCCATGTAACATAACAAAAATATATTCACTTCAATATTTCAACTCTTCTGTTTAAGAGAAACTTCAAAAAGTGACTTCTGGGGCATATTTCTATTATATAACAATCACTTCCTATCTGCACACACTCAAAATTCAGCACACTGTACATATATCAGTAATTATAGTCAATTATACCAAGTGATGTGATGCAGTCTCCTGCAATCTTGTGTCCTGGTGGAATGCCATATTATTAATGTGTATTTGTGATAGTGTTGCCTCATAAAAAGCTTTTGAATAGATATTACAGTCCTTAATACTGTAAGTGCTTTCAATATTTCTACTCTGCATTTTATCGTATTTCCTAATTTAGGTTTTAGTATATATAACAAACTGGGCTGAGTTTTTTGTCTCTGTTGCATACTTTTGTTGTTCCTGTTCCTTTTTTAGAAAATGAGCAACTAGGGGTTAGATACATTGTGATATGAAACAGTTTTGTAAATATCAAATAATATTTTCAATTTTGAAGTTAAAAATACATAAATACAATATGTATACAACAAATATGTTCTTTTTCGATGTTCATTTTTTATTCTATACATGCTGATTTAATTTCTATTAATTAATTTAAGTATCATAGCAAAATATTCAGGATAAAAGAGGCTTATAGTCTATGCTAAAATGCAATAATATCCTAATTTACTTTAACCATAAATGACGTGGGGTCACATTATGTGGAGTAGTAAAACATTCACACATGCGCACACTCGGGACAATTTGAACCTACTTCAGCAGACGTCCTTCATTAACTCATCCTGAGCTCTGAGAAGATCAAGAGGAAAATCTAAGTTCAGAAATGCTGAATAAGGCCTTATCATTTCTTTTGATAGCTCATTTTTCTTAAGTATTTGTGCTGAATATTTTGATGTGTGCATATATATGCTATGAATCAAGTTTTTGTCTTATGAAGTATATGCCTGTGAGTTTTTTATTCTATTTGAAATGTCTTGATTTGAACTATCTCAATGATATTTTCTGAAGAGACCACTAGTAATGATCAAGAAAATGATGCCAAGATTTCATTATGGAAATTTCTCAACATTTTTCAGAAGGTTGAAATTACATTTGTGTGTGTACGTGTATGGCACCCAGGGCATCACATAGGCTAGGCAAGCACTTTACCACTGAGCTACACCCCAGCCCTGGAGCTTGAAGTGTTATTCTTAATGACGTTAGTCTAAGTTCTCTGGTGAAATAAAAAATAAATAAACTGCAGAGTTCAGTTTGGGGAAGAGTTTGATTTTAAAAAGAGATAAACTCTAAAGCAAGAGAAAAATGAACATTATGGTTTTTAAATCAGTGTTAGCAGAACCATAAATACAATGAACTCTTATTTGGGGTTGTAAGAAATACCTCAGTCTAAATGTTCTCCGTGACACCCTCAATTAATCCATGGCGACATCAGTAACGAAAGTCATTAAAGTCATTACTGATTGACCTCTAGTATCCCAAGGGTACAACTGTAGCTATTACAATGATTAATATTTATTTAATTAGAGTTTGATGTCTTAAGGGACTGGATATGTCTTGATAAACACCAACTATATTATTGGAGAGTATTGTAGGGATTGGGAAAATATATTTATAGTCTCACAAAGATATGAAGTTAAATAAGTATACGTAAGGAAAGTAAAGATGTAAATACATTTTTCTTTCTGGAACTGAATATGATATGGGTTTTATTATAGGGAGTATAACAGGAACTAAAGAATTTAAAAAGCATAAAATAGAATGCCATCTTTATCAAGTATGTATTTGAGCAGACCCCAATTTGTGCTCTAAAAGTTTGTAATATAATGAGAATTCAAAAGTATCTTTCAAGGCTAAGTGTGTAGGTAAGTGATAGAGTGTTTCCTTAGCATGTGCAAAGCCCTGGGTTTGATCCCAGTACCACACACAAAAAAAAGTAAAAAAAAAATAAGTATCTTTCATGTGTATATGATGTATAATATCACACACACACACACACACACACACACACACACACACACACAGAACAAATGGGGGAAATGTATATAACCTGGGGTAAAAAGCTGTATGGGATTTCCCTGTATTATTTCTGCAACTTTTCTATAATTTTGACATTTTATCTAAATAAAGTTATGAAAAATGTATTTTCCCAGAGAAATTAAATCATCTGTGACAAGTTCCCCAGAGCAGCCTAAAATAAAACCCTGTTAATTATGGAAAAAGTAAATAAAGGAAAAGGCAAAGCAGAAAAGAGGATTCACTGGCTTCTACCTCCCTCTCCAAGATTTTAAAGCTACTAGACAAGGGAAAAGTCAAATCTTGGCCGGGCGTGGTGGTACATGCTTGTAATACTAGTACTTTGGGAGGCGGAGACGGGAGGATCCGGGTTCGCGGCCAGTCTCAGCTGTCTCTCTTTTTCTCTCTTCCTGTCTCTCTCTCTACCTAGTGAGGCCCTCCGCAACTTCGTGAGACCTGGTTTCAAAATAAAGTATAAAAAATAGGTCCGGGGGTGTAGCGCGTAGGTAGAACGCCCCGGGTTCAATGCCTGGTTCCGCAAAAAAAAAAAAAAAAGTCAAATCTTAAAGAAAGAGAATGGTAGGATCAGATGTATGTATAAGGGTGGATATTTACTTGCACAGGTGACTACATGAATATTTTTCTGTATTTCAAAGGGAAATAACACATGCTATATTCTGGGTGTTCATACCTTAAGTATGAACAGAAAGTTGGGATGCCTAGCACTGGAATTTCATAGCATTCTCAAGGCATTAGTCTTTCAGATCTATAGATAGGGAGGAAAGAAGAGTTTTTTTAGTATCTTAACTAACATTTCTTCCCAGTTGCTTCTCCTAATGTTGCCAGTCACACCAAGAGAGACCTTGTCCAGGCGTGTCCTATGGTCAGGTTAGACTAAGGCATAGGATAGAATATGGTGTTCAGTGGTGCATCTGTCAAATTAAGAGATGAATGAACAAGAGTCCTTACTCCAAATGCTGATCTTCATAGACTTGAACCCACTGGGATTACCTAAATTGGAAACTGTCCAAATGAGCTTTACATACAAAGTTCCTATGAAGTCTGGGGCTATATAATGCTTTTTAAAAGCTTTATTTATTTTTTTACTTGACATATATATTCAAGCTCTGTTAAAGCAACTGTAATAATCCCAATGAGAATGGATTAATGAATTACTGCAGTAGTTTTAAGTGTATCTATTTCACCTTTATAAATCATTATCAAATGACAAGAAATTTTCTGATACATATTTGTTTTGGTAACTTGATAGATCATGTGTTAGCTTTCTGTTACTGTAACAAACACCTAAGATAATCAACTTATAAACAGAAAAGGTTTAATGTTGCTCGGTTTTGGAAGTTACAGTCCATTACAGGACAGATCTAATGCTTTTAGGCCTTAAGTGGGAGTGGGCAGCACATCGTGGTGGGAGCACGTGGAGGAACAATCCATTCACCTCAGGGCTGAGATGCATAAGAAAGAGGAAGAAGAAGGACCTGAGGTCCCACAGTTTCCTTCAAGCGCATGCCATCATTGACCTAGAGACTTCCCATAAGGCCCTACCTCGTAAAGGATACACCACTCCCAACAGTGCCAAGCTGTCTACCACATGGGCCTTTGGGGGACATTCCAGATCCAGTTGTGTTACCTTTTCATTTCTGTGACTAAAATAACTGACAAGAACAACTTGGAGGAGGAAACGTTTATTTTGGCTCATGGCTTCAGAGGTTTAGCCCATAGTTCACCAACTCATGGCCGCAGGGCATGGAGGAAGAAAGCTGTTCATGGTAGCTAGTAAACAGAGAGAGAGGGAGAGGGAGAGAGCATTAGGGACAGATATAGTCCCCAAGGCCATGCCCCATGACCTACCTCCTATAGTCACACCTTACCTGCCTATAGTTATCACCCAGTAAGTCCACTCAAACTATTAATTCATAAATGGTTTTATCCACTGATGAGATTAGAGCCTTGATCCAATTATTTCACCTCTGAACATTCACCTCCGCGCCACATCCCCAGCCCTATTTTTTACACTTTATTTTGAAACCGGGTCTCACAAAGTTGCGGAGGGCCTCACTAAGTAGAGAGAGAGAGAGAGAGAGAGAGAGAGAGAGAGAGCTGAGACTGGCCGCGAACCCGGATCCTCCGGTCTCTGCCTCCCAAAGTACTGGGATTACAAGTGTGCGCCACCACACCCGGCACTATCTTTCACTGAACAGCAACACTGACAGTTTATTTCACTTAATTTTGCACTTTGGTGATAATTCACTCTTTAGATAGTAGGATTTGAACAGTTAAATGGAGAAAGACTTGCAGGGAGAGGAATGGTGACATGACACTCTTGAGAGGTGGAAAGGCAGCCCTTAGGGAGATCTCAACAAGATACATTGCAATTCCTGTAAATAGGATCATAGCATTTCCAAAACAAACCCAACAAAGAAGAGACAACAGGGAAGCGTGATTCACTTGTGTAAGCACAAAGTAAAAGCTTGCCTTAATTAGCAGAGAACAACAAAATGTCATTTTCAACCAATATTTGCAGTGTTATAGCATACAGTCTTTGTTGGGAGATGATCCAACTCCTACAAAGTCTTTGGATCCTTTAGTCAGAAGGGGAAGAATCCCTCCAGTGGGGAAAGCCAAGAGCTTATGGTAATGAAAGCCCTTAGACCCTTGTACCCTCTGTCGAGTTCAGTTTCTTTCTGCTCTTAGCATGTCAGCTTTTAGATCTTTGATGAAGGGTTGCTCCCTTTTAAATGCTTCTTTTATCATATTGATGATGTGCAGGCATTCAGCATTCTTGTTTTAAGCCACTTCAAACATTGCACATTTTATTGCCATCTGTATTTCCCTTGAAGCAGCTTTGCTTCAGTTGAGCCACACCTGCATCTGTTTTGGTTAGCCCATATAATCCACACACTTCTTATCCCAAACTATTTCCTTACCTCTCAGACTTTTTAACTTTTTAAGTATATAATGTTAAAAAATTAAATTATAAATGATCCTTCCAAATTGTGAAGAAAATTGCTTCTCAGAAAATGAGTTGGCATAATTCTCAAATCCTAAAGGGTAAATATTGTAAATATTTGTAAATATATGTAAATATATGTAAAAGGTAAATATTGTAGCATTTTCCAGTAACATAAGGCTATGCAGAATCCAGGCACTGTTTAATCATAATGGGTTGCCTTCATCCCTGCATAAATAATACGTTGTAAAATTGAATAAAATATATTATTTGAGAATATTTGTAAAATTGAATAAAAATATATTATTTGAGAATTTACTATTTCTTCACCTCTTCCCACAGAATTAAAACTGCCCTGCTAATCTTAGAACTCGATGTTCATTGATCCAGAGCAGCAGTGTTTTCTGGTATTTTGGATTTTTACATGCTATGAGTAACTATTTCGGCAGCTTACGCTCTATCTCTATCTCTATCTTTCTCTCTCTAGAAATAGCCAGCAGATCACTACCTTTCACTGAACAGTAACACAGAGAGTTTATTTCACCTAATTGTGTACTTTGGTGCTAATTCACTCTTTAGATAGTGGGACTTGGACAGTTAAATAGAGAAAGACTTACAGAGTACAGGGAGTGTGTGTGTATACACACACACACACACACACACACACACACACACACATATATATTTACCATCACCCCTCACCCCTCCAAAAATGTACATATGCCTCTATGACCCAGGACATATACTTCCAGAGTTTGGGAACTCCATGGAATCAACTCCTAGGCCACACCAGTTGGGTACCATGAACCTTGTTATCTAGATGGGGGGCAAAATATTAGATTGTCACTAAGAATTTATTATCTAGAGTCAGTAAAGTTTACACTGAGAAGAGAATAAATAACTGGGAGAAGTCTCTGACTTTTGATTTAGATGAGATGACTTTTGATTTTTGAGGAATAAAAGTAAGTAATATTTTGGTCCTACTATTTGGAATGATTTATAAGGCATCATATATAGATGAAGTTGTCTTTTCACAAAATATTTAGCATACATCTCAACATATTTTTTCCAGCTCTGGGTAAATGTGCATTACTATAGGTAACCCCCCCCCTTTTTTTTTTTTTTTGCTTTTCTTTTTCTGATTTCAGTAACTCTTGTAATTTGCCTCTATGCAACAGAGATAGCTACCAGACCTTGCACTGAAAACCTTCTTAGTACTACCAATACTCCTTTTGTTATTACTCATAGTTGCTTTAAATAACACATTTATTTTGAGTTCTGCCTCTGGCAGAGTTGCAAAGTCAAAACATCACTGTGTGTCTTCGAAGTTTGTTAGATACTGCTGCTATATAAATATTGTAATAAAAGTGTTTAAATAAAAAGCCTCTTAAAATGTAAAATGAGTTCTGTTTAAAAAGAAAAATGAACCATTGATTCAAGTAAAAACAGAATCATATCAATTCATGTAAATTCATTCAATTTGATGTAGATCTTGCTGTTATGGATAGAATAAACTTTCAACGCAATAGTGTAGACAAAGAGGATTGACAACTGTTATATCAAGCTCTTGCTGTGTACAGGTCAATGAATCCAAAATTCCTTCCCAGAAAATTAGTGAAAAATAAGGCATAGATATAACCACAATATATATCTTTGAATAAGTAAATCTCCTATATCCAAGAAAACTCTTTAAGTTTTTCAAATCACATCTAAAATCAAAATTTAGCAAAACTAATTTAAAAAATAAAATTGTCCCTGACTTATTCAAATATAATGGTTAGTAGCACAACCTTGGGGGTTAATTTATCTCTAGTGCACTCTGTTGGGAGATAATTTCCCTCAGTCCCTAGCATTTCGGGGGGGGGGGGAAAGTGTTGGCTTTCTTGGTTCAACTTTTCAAGGATGTTTTTATAGCAAGCATCCTTAGAAGACAGTAGTATTGTCTGTCTCCAGAGCAAAGGGCAGGCATACTTACTGCCCATTATAAAAGATGTGTGTTCCCAAACTCAGGGTATCTCTACAATTCAACCCATAATTTATGAAGGTGCCAGTAATTCTCTTCACCCAGTCCTGTGGAAATTGGAGCCTAGGAAATCATTGCGAGGTCACACTGATACCCTCTGTCTGCTGCTATTATTAATTCTTTCACACTGATCTGGGAATCTTTTGTCTTCTGTAAGCAACCCTGAAAGTGTGGCAATCTAACTTGCTAACTTGCAAAATCTCTGACCTTTCAGTTGTTGAGAATTCCTGCATTGCAGATGGGATACTGACAGAAACCCTGCTTTCTGGGAGTGTCTAGTGGGCTGATTAATAGGGAAAAGTTCATGCAAATCAATTACATATGTGGTGACCATATTGTATATTCAACAGGGTAGTGAACGGTCTTTGTTTTATTGTCCACTATGAAGGAGAATGAAGAGAGAGTCACATGTCAAGTATCAAAAAGTAGGAAGCAGGGCGTGGTGGCACACTCCTGTAATCCCAGCTACTCAGGAGTCTGAGATAGGAGGATCACAAGCTTGAGGCCAGCCTGGGCAACTTAGTGAGATGATGTCTAAAAACAAAATAAAAGGGGCTAGGGATAGCTGAGTGGTAGAGCACTTGCACATGTACAATGTACTGTCTTCAGTCCCCAGGGTGAGGGCGGTGGCGGCAGTGGAGGAGGAGGAGGAGACTCACAGACAGTTTCATGAACAGTGGCTTGGTTATTACTGACTCTCCTCTGGGAGAGCAGACTTTCCAAATGGGCTGGTACCCTCAAATCCAGGCTCTGACATTCTTTAGGCAACAGTTCCAAAGATATACATTTAAAAACAATAATTAATTGATTGACAAAAATCATATACATTTATGATACAGCATGATGCTTTGATCTACGTGCACCTTGTAGAAGGGTAAGTCAAGGTAACATATTCATTGCCTCACTCTTCTGGGTGAGAACATTTAAAACCCCTCTTATGAATTTTCATGTAAAAATGGTTTTATTAACTTCACCATGCTGTGCAATAGATATCAATTTATATACATCTTTTCTAACTTAAATTTTGTATCCTTTGACCAACATAAAGATACACATTTACGCCGGGCATGGTGGCACATGCTTGAAATCCCAGTACTTTGGAAGGCGGAGACCGGAGGATCCGGGTTCGCGGCCAGCCTCAGCTCGCTTGCGCTCTCTCTCTCTCTCTCTCTCTCTCTCTCTCTCTCTCCTTAGTGAGGCCCTTCACAACTTCGTGAGACCCAGTTTCAAAATAAAGTATAAAAAATAGGGCTGGGGGTGTAGCGCGGAGGTAGAACACTCCTGGGTTCAATCCCCGGTACCGCAAAAAAAAAAAAAAAAGATACACATTTACATTGAATGCAAAGGAAATCCATGGCCAATGTGAGCAGACACCAGGTATATTTTTAAAACTGCCTGTTCTCACGTGACATCAGGACTCTAGAAGTCCTTATTTCTAACGGGACTTTCATTTCATTCTCCTCTGAAACGTCATCAGCTTGGCCTTTACTGTCCATATTTCCATCAGCACTTTACCAATCTATGTTTCTGCTTTTCCCTTGTCTTCTAGTCTTCTGAGCTCTTGACAGAATCGTCTGGAAGTTTCTGCTGACAGAATTCTGGGCTTTTTCTAGCCTGATTCTCCAAATTCTTCCAAACCTTTGTCAAATACCATTTCCATAGCTGCCTCTACACTTTTGGCTATAGTTATAGTAGCAGCTCCACACTACTTGTCTGGTTTTTATTATCATAACAAAATGCCTAAGGCAGGCTAACACAGTAAAGCAAAGAGGTTTAGTTAGCTCACAGTTTTAGAAGCTGTAAGTTTAAGCAGCATAGCACTGGCTCTGGTGGGGGTCCCATGGTGGAGGGCAGGAAAATGTGAGGAGAATGTGGGAAACAAGAGATCACACCAAAAAACAGGCAGCCAGAGAGCTGGGCTGGGCCAGGCTTTCCCTTTTTATAAAAACCCTTTCTCATAACTAACCCAGGGTCCCAATGAGAACTACTTTAAGAAAGTTCTATGGCAGGGTCCCAGTACCCAGGGATCTCCCACTGTCTCAGAGGCCCCATCACCTCTCACATGACCACACTGAGGACCCAGTATCCAGCACACAAACCTTTGGGGGGGAACCAAACTAAAGCATCCAGTTTCTCTATTGATTTTTCCACTTGGCAAGGTGCACCAGGGTGTATCAGCAACTGCACAGACTCTACCTTGGCCTGTGAGAAGAAAATCTAGGGTGAATATCATTCATAAAGACCCCAGTCAGTGGGTTGAATCTGAGCTGAATGCCTTCAAGGTCAAGGTGGTATCTTTGATCATTTTGCTAAAGTCTGAGAAATCATTTTAACATTTGCATTCAACTGGAGAGAACAGACACCTTCTCTGTTCACAGTCTGTTAGTTTGAACTATGTGACATGGCCAACCTCAGTGCAAGAGATGGTAGGAAGAAGAATGACTTGGATGCTTAACACAGTCCTTGCTATAACTATTAATTGCTGACTTACTCATTGCCAGGCAGTGTTCTATACTGTGTGCTACCTATTATTTCAGAGTTCCACATTATTGTAGGATCAATGGTTTTCAACCAGATTAAGCCCATCTTCAAGCCAGGAAGCAACATAGCACTGAGGGTAAAGTGCAATGAAGGACGCATCTTAATATAGAAATATGTGTAAGACTCCATGGGTAGTTTGAAGTTCCTTCTTTCCTCTCCCAAATGAGGAAAACCATTGAAGGTCCTCTCTGGATTTTGTCTATCATTTCTGTGCCTAATGTGCCACAGCCTGGAATCCTTTAGAACCACAGAAAGATGAAACACACCTGTATCCATCGTCATTATTGTAGTTATAATCTAAAGATTGACCACATAACTTAAAGGAAAGAAGATTTATTTTCTTAAGATTTGGGGCTCAGTCCATGTGAGGCTGGGGACTGCAGATCCCAGGGCATGGCGGTGAGAAGCGGAGGGAGAGCACATGGACTGTGCTTCTCATAGCAGGGGGAGGAGGAACCCTTTATATAATCTCCAAAGCCACACCCCCAGGGACCACCTCCAATCACACCCTACAGGCCTACCAGGTACCACCCAGGTAAATCCATTACAATGGATTTATCCACTTCTGGGATTACAACCCTCATGACTCAATTACATCAGCTCCAGACATTAATAAGTGAGCTCTTTACATCAACCCTGAATATTAATAAATGAGCTTTTTAGGGAACATTTCATATCTAACTATAGCATTACACCTGAATTGAGAGCAAGAAATGCTCTCCATGTTACACACCTGGGTGGTTCTCAGATGGTGGAGACAGGACACCACCAAAGGACACATCCAAACAAAGAAGACTGTTATCCCCTGGCAAAGGCAGGGTGATATCTCTTCCTGATGGCTTTTTAGTGTGGGTGGGGGTGCCACCTGTCATTGTTGATGTGTGCAGCATGGGCTGAGAAAGGACTGCAGGGCTCCCTCCATCCTCTTCCCATCTGTTTGAAGGAGAATGAACCTGGTTCTGGACAATCAGTCCTTGTAGTCTGGTCCCGCCAGCCAATTGAACAGTGACAGTGCCTTCCTCCCAGGAGTTCTGCACAAACACCAGGAGCATGGCCAAGAAGTTGCTAAGAGAAGCTTATTACTGTCAGAGCTGGAAATAGTCTGTACAGAATCTTCCTGCAGCTGATGCAACCTACTTAGGAATGCCTTGTAGATTTTCACAGGGAATTCCCTGCACATTGGCTACCATTCATTTTTCAAATGTGAGACCAGGGGAGAGAAAACTAGGAGTGTTTTACCTGGAAACCAAGTAGGGGACCTCTAAATGTGGCCACCTGTTGAGAATCATTTTGGGGAGAGGGATAACTGCCAAAATTGAGGATTCCTGAATAAAACCACCTATCTAGCAACTAAAGTATCTGCATTTTTAAAAAAATCCCCAAGAGATTTTTATCACAGTTTTCAATCCCAGGATCCTGCTGAGTCTCTTCTCAAAGGAAGGGGGTAACTCTATTCTTGATTACCCTTTGGACAGCAAGCTCGGCTACCAGTTAACATTTCTCTAACTGTGGGGATTTCTGGATAAGCATTTCAATCTGTAGTTCCTCTGATTTCTGGAACATGGAAATATGAGAGGACAGAGGAAATATAAGCTTCCTAGGATCCCATCCATACTGCTACCTGCACCAGAAAGAGTAGCTAAGCTACTATTGACCAGAAGAAGGATGGGAGAGATAGGATCTAGAAAAACCAATCGATTGGCTTACAATGGCTTCATTGCATTATTTATTTATTTATTTATTTAGATACTAGGGATTGAACCTAGGAGCATTCTACCTCCCAGGTATACCCCCAGCCCTTTTTACTTTTTATGTTTGTGATGATGCGTAGTTAGAGCTTGTTAGCCAGAGTAACTTATTAGCTACTGTGACTCCATATTTGCTACTCAGAATGACCTCAAATCTGGCCCTAAAATGGGGAATTTGGCCTTGAAAAAATTAAACCAGGACATTGGCAGGATAGTTAACAGATTGTTGAAACAACGTATTGTAACTTACAGTATTATTGCTGCCTATTCTTGCTTCTGTACTTTCGTTATGCTTGGCTTGCTTGGCGTACCTGAATACTGTGGGAACCATAGGCGCTTCCCACCTCCTGCTGTGAAAACCTGCCATGGGAACCTCAGTTTCACCCTGAGCTTATATTGTATCTTACCCTATAAAATAAAATGCTGGAGGGCAGTCAAGTACTGCACTTGGCTCTCATGCCTGTGTAGTTTTACTGGCCAGTAATAAAGACTCTCATTTAACACCTTTGGTGGTCTGCTTGGTCTTGATTGGGATACTACCTCACAACATGTTGAAAAGGGTCTTGCTAAGTTGCTGAGGATCTCTCCAAGTTGCTGAGGTTGACCTTGAGCCTGCAATCCTCCTGTCTCAGCATCCCAAGTACTGGGATTATAGGCTTGTGCCACCATGCCTGGCCTCTTGCATTTATTCTCAATTGTATAATCATTAATCCTTAGTGTAATACATGACAAATAACAGTTTTGATTTTCAATCACAGGCTTATCACTGAAACATGTCTTAGCTCCTCTGAATCCTTTCTCCTACTCCAAAGACAAACAGTTACATATGGCTCCCCTCTTCTCTTTTCCAGCTTCATTGCTGGCTTTTTCTCAAACTTAATTCTTACCTCTTATGATGAATGACTTCCCCCTAACCACACCTAATGCTGAAATGTACCAGAGGAAATGATATATGTGATAATACTTTAAAACATACTAAGTTTATTTATAGTAAGGTTTTGAGGTCTTTATTTTTAACTAAATAGCATTAAAATAATTCCACCAGATTAAATATTGTTTTACACTTGAATCTTTGTGTGTGTGTGTGGGGGGGAGGTACTGGGCATTCTACTTCTGAAGCTACACCCCCAGCCCTATTTTTTTTATTCTTTACTTCGGAACAGGGTCTCACTAAGTTGCGGAGGCCTCACTAAGTAGCTGAGGCTGGCCGCGAACCCAGATCCTCTGGTCTCAGCCTCCCAAGTACTGGGATTACAAGCGCCACCACGCCTGGCTTACACTTGAATCTTTTCAATAGAGTATTGATGCTTTGCAAGTGAAGCATCATTAATGACTCTTTGAATCTGGCTAAACCAGTTCAGGACTTTTGTTTTTGTCTTTGAGTCTGATGTTCTTTGGCACATGCAGTACATATAGACACTGGAAATCATAGTTGGGATCTTTCGAAATGAGTTCTAAATGGTTCTGTATTCAATATGTATGTCTCGAAAACATCTTAGTGGTTATGCTCAATGCAATTGCATTGCTTTAGATGTCAATGAAAATTAGTAAGGCTTAATCATTTCAACACAGTTTAATATTCAAGTTACTTGATAAAGCAACTCAGAAAATAAAAAGCAAACTCATGGTCTGTGTAAAAGGATTAATGAACAATTTGCCTCCTTTTTATTGTTTTTATTCACATTTTTAGAAGATTCATAATTCAGCTGAGCGTGGTGGTGCATGCTTGTAATCCCAGTACTTGGGAGACTGAGACAGGAGGATCGCAGGTTCGAAGACAGCCTCAGCAACTTAGTGAGCTGTCAGTAACTTAGTGAGACCCTGTTTCCAAATAATAAAATAAAATGAGGGGCTGGGGTGTAGCTTGGAGGTAGAATGCCCCTGAGTTCAATCCCCAGTACCACACACAAAAAAGGAAGATTTATAATTCAGTTATATCATGTAGTTAGACTTGTATTTGATTTTATTTTTAACCAAAACAAAAGAACAGTAAGATTATTGAATATGAAAAGTAGATGTAGTTAGTAAATTTTCTAGCAGATGGTCACTTGTCACTCAATGATTCTGTTAAAGGAAAAATATTCAATGATAGTCATTCAAGTATGATAAGAAAAACTTTATTCAGGACCAGTGAGATAGGTATAGGGACCACTGAGGTAGGGTCTTGTAGTGGGGGAGAGAGCAGGGACTCAACTCCAAATAAGGCAGAGGCAAGTGGGAATTTATAGCCAAAAAAATAGTATAATGGGGTCAGAGGATTGAAAATGACAAAAGGGAAGCATCAGGGATGAAGGGAATTCTGGTTCAACCGACTTAAAAGGACTCTTTCTGCAGACAGGCCAGGGTGACCAGACATCACCTGGAAGATGACAGGGGAGAAACCCCATTTGATATCTAGAGTGATCATGTACCGGGGCTAGGGCTTCTAAATTACTAAGCAGGGTTCTTTGCAAAACTGGATTTTACAAGGAAATGTACAGATGGGCTTAGCAGAAGATTTTTAGGCTTTCTAATATTTGACCAAGCAAATAATCTTTGTCCTTTTTATATAAGTACTTGACTTATTTAGTTTTTAATTTCATGCTCTCGGTTGCAGGGCTGTGCAGTTCTTATGAAAAGCTTTCCAGTGCGCTCTTTCCTTTGATCCTTACAGTACCCTAGCTGAGGAAGGCGAGCCAGGAAATTGTTGCTATTAAGATGAGAACTTACTAGCTCAGCCAAGTTGACTGGCTAAGCAAGGAACTAAGTCTGATATCTATCTAATCTATCTATCTATCTATCTATCTTTCATCTATCTATCTAGCTCTCATCTATCATCTATCTATCTTACTAGAGATTGAACCCAGGGGCATTCTACCTCTGGGCTACACCTCCAGCACTTTTTCTTGTTGTTGTTTTTAAATAGGGCCTTGCTACATTTTCATGTGCTGGCCTCAAACCTGCCATCCCCCTGTCTCAGCCTCCCAAAGTATTGGGATTACAGGTGTGTACCACCACGCCCGACTGATCTAGGTCTTTTAATCACTGTGTTTTGGCTCTTTTTCGCTATGCAGTTGCTGTCAGTGGTCATATTCCATTTCTATAAAGTGGACAAAAGGGGTTTAGTCACAGTAATTGTTGATTCCAAAACCAGCAGTAAGAGCAAAAACCCCAGTAACAAGAGTAAATAAACCATTTCTGAGTACTTCATGTTTGCCACTCACAATATCAAGCATTATAATGCATTAAAACAGTTGCTGCCCACAACCAACATGAGAGGTAGGTATTATTTTAAAGTTTCTCAACACTGGAGTATATTGAGGTATTATTTTCACAAATAATATTTATCACTTTATTTTACTAGTGACTTGCCCAACATCACATCTCTATGAAATGGTGAAAAACAGTCTGACTAAAGAAACTGGCAATTAAGCATTACACTCTACTGTCCCCATATCTAACTTTGAAAAAAAACAAAGAAACAGTAAAAAGAGAAGCAAATGAACACTTGAATTAGTGGTTCTCATTGTCTCTTATTTATCTTCATATCCATAATACTCAGTATAAGATTGAACATAGGCTGCAGAAGCACAATGTTTTAATGCACTATCTGGAGGCTTTTAAAAGTTATGGACTGCTTTTGAAATAGATGCCTGTAGCTCAAGTGGTAGACTCTGACTACAGATGGGTGAGACTATAGAAAAGTATATTTTACTTTAACTTGATGGAAATCTTAAAATCCTCCAGGGTTTGTGAGAACAACAATTCATTATTTCATTAACGATTACTTCTTGGCTAATATTTTAACTTTTCATTATTCTTCAACAGGAAGGTACATTATTAAAAAGGTTTCCTGGTCTGGGGATGTAACTCAGTGCTGGAGTGCTTGCCTAGCATGTGCAAGGGTAGCCATCACCACAGAATTAAAAAGAAAAAAGAAAGAAAAGAAAAGATATTTCCTGATATAGAAAGTTTGACCAAGTGATTTCTAAAATCTTTCAGTACTCAAAGTAGATAAATCTTTGATATATGCCAGGCAGAATTATCCTTATAAAAAAACAGATAATTTCTCCTGCCACATAAAAGTTTGGACTGAGGACAGTTAGCACTTATATTAATTAATTTGACTGCAGAGCCAAAATATTGGACCTCAATCTAGTTTTCACAGCTTTTCTTAAAAATAAAACATAGTTTTATTTAATTCCATATACTCCAAGTTTAAATATAGGTAGAGTCAATTTAACTTAATGCTTTTAATTATTATAACATGGATACTAAACATCATCCTTCATTCACTTTTAATTTCATTCCAGTAATGTGAATGTGTGTGTGTGCACACACACGCACACACACACACATACACACACTCACACATCAATGATTTAACCAAAAATAAAGGATAAATACATATATGCTTGATTTATCTGTTGTTTATAAATCTGGTGGAAAGATAAATATTGAAAAGAATTTGGTATAGAAAAAAAACTTTAAAAGGTCTTTCTTTAAATATTCAATAATACCTTTTTTCATGTAACTAACATTACAGTGAATTTGCAAATAAAAAATCTGAATATCACCTCTTTAGGAATATAAATTATTAAATTTCTTTTTTTCCATTGATCCAGAACTGTATCATAGAATATATCATTTAGCATATGCTTTTCTCTTTGCTGATAGGCATTCTAAATTTCCTACTTCAAGTATTGAGTAATTATTTTGTGAAAATTATCATGAGGTATGATTATTCTATACCTAGGAAATACTAGCTCCAGAAGTTTGAGAGGAAACAATAATTGGACTCTGAGCTATGCAGATTAAAGAAGTATATTAACTGAAAGCAAATAAGGAATTGTTGTAATTAAAGAACATGGCATTTCAAAAAATGATTCATAATAGAAGTGCTGATTCCATGAGAGAATAAAATGGGCAAAACACCAGTTATTTGAAAAACACCTGCATAGACTTGAGAACACCCCATAAATGTGCCCCTCCCTATCCCCAATCTAAAGTTCATTAGTTATTGTCACATTGACTGGAAAAGTCTGAAAACAATGGTCACAGTACTTTTAATATTTAACTTACCCAACTAATTTACTTTTATTAGCTGAAAATGTGAGTCATTTCAGCTGACATTTCTGAAAGCCACAAACTGCCTTATATTTATTTGTTTTTCATTCATTTGACTGGTCTCAAATAGTCAGTGTTGACTTTAGAGCTGGCTAAGTCATTCCCTAAGCTCCTCTTGTTCCTCTTTAATTGATTCTTCTTGGCTTGAGACACACAAAGAAGAATGCAATGTATTGTTTCTGAGAATATGGCATAATCCACTTCATGATGTTATTCTATGTTCCTTGGTCAGAAGTGGTGACAATAGGTAGGGAATTTGCAGAAGAATGGTGACCCCTTTTTGGCTCTTCTGTGACTGGTGGGAACCCTGCTGTCCCTGAATGTCATATCCTTTGTGGTATCTTGTGGGCCAAAAGTCAGCAATGGTTTAGTGAACACAACTTCCTTTGCATTCAGAGTGAATATAAAACAATTAAAAAGCAAAACAGTATAGCTATTTACTAATGCAAATATCTGTTGAGCCCAAGGACCATAGGTGCAAAAAATTATTGAACAAAAGGAATAATGAAGGTGGCAGTCTGAACAAGAGAGAGAGAGAGAGAGAGAGAGAGAGAGAGAGAGAGAGAAATTACCAGGAACACTCATTCTTCACTTCCCCTCATGTCTCTTTCCAGGTGAACTTTCCAAATTCTTTATACCCAGAAAGCAACTTTCTTTACTTTTTTGTCTATGTAAAGCCTAAGATAGAGGATACCACAGTATACTTTACGCTGAGACAGTATGGATGCATTGCTATTCAAAAGAGGAAAACTAGAGACATTGTTAAAAAAAGAGTTAATATGTTAACAAGTTGTTACATCTATGTAAAACCAAAATAGACAGGATTGTAATATAAAAAGTAAGTGCCTTGGTCCCTCCAGGCAATAGAGAATGGCTGTATCAGTCTTTCTTATTCTTCCTTTCAGCTGGTTATATTTCCTGCATGTGTATGCATGTGTGTTCTTTTGACCCAAATAGCATTTTACTCTATACAACCATTTAAAAATTGATGATGATTCCATCCATGTGTCTTTGGTTTACCTACCAATATATCTTTCTTTATCATTGTGCATCTAATCTACTTCATGCCTTTTCATAGTTCCATAATGTCATTTGAATGGTTTTAAAAATAAAGGTTATTATTAAATAATGTCCCAATATCTTAATAGTGATGCAAATTAAGGTGTTCCATTTTATGAAAGACTAATGTATTTAATCATAACAACATTGATGGAAAGTATTTAGTTTATTGGTTGTTTTGTTTGTTAGATCATTATTTCTGTATCCATTAACCTTCAACATGTATCTCCAGTTGGGATGGCACTACAATTATATTGGTTTGACATTTTCTCTGTCAATATTGAGATTGTGCTCACAGCAAGTTCTTCATCTTAACGTGCCATCCTGGCTTCTCAGGTCCACTTGAGACTGAAGACCTCGCTTTGGACCTTCACACTGTGTGAGCCAGCGCCCATGCACCTCAGGCACAACCCACTTCAGTCACCAGCACTGTTCCTCTCACCTTCTCCCTGTGCTGAGGCTCAGAGCATCCTGCCTGCTAGGATGTGGACTGAAGGTAGATTCATTAAAAATCTGCACATTTTGTGCTGGGCCTTTTCCAGTTCATCAGTTACCTCTGAGAAACAGCCATAAAAGCCACTTATAGAGAGTTAAAAACTCTTGGAATCATGACTCCCGGCCATGGTCAGGAATTGCACTGGCATCAAGCCCAGAGTACCGGGCTTGCACAGGTTACTAAGGGAAAGAGGTGGTTGTAACATGTTGCTCACCAAACTGCCTGTATGTTACTGAACATGTCAGTTGGTTCTCTCAGTCTCACTGACTAAAAGTAAAGTGTGTTTTGTTCCTTCCAATCTTCCATGAACTGTTGTGGGACCAAACCACAGAGGAAATGTTCAACCACAAGACTACCATAGATAAACATGAGGATGCTGATCACCACAGCATATTCCTTTTAAGGATTGCAGTTGCAAACACACACACACACACACACACACACACACACACACAAGCAAAAAGTAAGAAAGAAGGTAAGTGTGTGTGTGTGTGTGTGTGTGTGTGTGTGACCCCCAACCCTATTTTTTTTTTTATTTTGAAACAGGGTCTAAGTTGCTGAGACTGGCCTTGAACCTGTGATCCTCCTGTATATTCCCGAGGGCAGGCCTCTGGATAAAAATGTATACGAAATTATCAATCTCAATTTCAATAATGTGTACAGGGAAGGGGTCGGAGTGGAGTAGGATCCAGAGGAAAACACAAATGTTGTGTGCATATATATACTTCTATCACTATATATCTCATTATGATGTATAATTACAATATACCAATGAAAGTATAAAAATAAAATAAAATAAAAAAGAATACATCCAGTGGGATCACAAGAGTCGCACCCCCCCACACACACACACACACATTCGTGCAAAGGAGCATAGCTGGAGCTCCTTCACCATCCTCCTTGCTCCCTCCAACGAAGGCCTTGTCACCGGACGCGGGCGGGGAGCCGGGGAGCGCAGCAGCACGGAGAGCAACCGAATTCCCTCTTCTGTCGCTGATTGGTTGAGAACTGGACAGCAGCGCCCGGCCCCCTGCGGCTCGGCCAGCCATTGGCTGGGAAGAGATGGCAATCAGGGCGGACCGAGGCCGCCGCGCTCCTGCAGCTGGGTGCTACCGCCCCGCTGGGCTGCGCGTCTGTGCTGTAGCCGCTGCAGGGTCCCTTCCTCCGTGCCTCGGCGTGGAGGCTGCCTCCCGGGCTTCGGCGCAGACGCCATGGTGAGTGCGTTCAGCCGGATCGGGTGGGAACTTCACGCTTCGACCTGGACTGGCGCTCCTGACCCCGGGACCCGGCCGCGGCGGGAGCTGGACACGGCGGCGGGAGAAGCCTCCCGGATCGCTGGCGCTCGAGCGGGGAGGTGGGATCGCCGCGGGCAGTAGCGGGAGATCCGTGCCTCGCTCCCCAAGCGGTCCCCCCGCGGCACCCCAGCTTCCCGAGCTCGGGAAGGGGGGCGCAGCGAGGCTTCGAGTGCCCCGGCCGGCTCCGCAGGCCCGGCCTTAGGGGGAGCCGCGCGCCCGGGCGAGGGGGCTCCGGGCGCCAGTTCCCGCGCCGAACCGGGGGCTCAGCGCCCCTCCCAGCGTGGGCAGGTGAGTGGGGGCAAGGAGATGGAGAGCAGTGGGGCATGCCGTGCCCTAACGGGAGGGGTGCCTCCGACGACCTGCCCCTTGGTATAGTAGAGTACCCCCGAGAGCGCCGAGCCAGAAGGCGGGGTGCGCGGTTAACGGGGCGCAGTGGCAGCACCCGCAGCGGCCCGGCCCGAGCTCCTTCCACCCGCAGCCTGTCGCTGACGCTCGGGTTTCTCCCCACAGTACGGGTTTGTGAATCATGCCCTGGAGCTGCTGGTGATCCGCAATTACGGCCCCGAAGTGTGGGAAGACATCAAGTAAGTGACCGTCGCGCGGCGGGCGGGGGCGGCGGGAGGCCCGGCGCTGTCCCTGCGCGTCCCCTCCTCCGTCGCCGCCCGAGGTCGCCGTGCGCATCCTCCCAGTGTCTCCGCCCGCCGCTCGCCTCCGCAGCTGCGCTCCCACGCTCCCGAGCTGGGACCCGCAGAGGAGGGGCGGCCGGGCGGGGCTGCGAGGGGGAGAGCCGCAGGCGGGAGCCCCTTGGGGTGACTGCGGCCTCGCGGCCGGCCGGGGCGTGGGAACGTTCGGCTGGAGCCGCGGCTCCCAGGCTCCGCAGGCTGGTCAGCTCCCACGCGGAGAGGGGCCCCAGGGACTAGTCAGGCCTCCCAAGGCTCCTGCTACCAAGGCCTCGGAAACAAACGAAAGCCTGGGCTCCTTTATGATTCGCACACCTTGTAGACACAGAAATAGTTAAGCTTTTTTGGTATGCTAAGATGCTCTCCTAGGCCATTTCTTGTGCAAGTGCATCAGATGCATTATTCATTCTGAAATACAGTGCTATTGGAATGTTTTCTCTTTAATATCCCCTAGTTTCCCTTAAAATTTTCTTTGTATTCTACTGCAATAAAGTAGCTGTTCTAGACGGGCATCCTGGTCTAGCTTTGAGCCCAGTACTCAGGATGTGAACTAAATACCATGCACGCCTGTGAGTTTAAATCTGTTGCAATGATGAGCCCTCATCTCTATGGCGCCTTGATCATTTCAGCCTAACAAAGTGACTTGTCTTTTTCATGCTGTGGAAATTCACATTTAACTTACTGTATAGTTGATCACGACCAACTAGCCACACCAAAATCATGTTTATAGATTTTCATTTTAGAGCGACATTGGAATTACCACATTGTAATGAAGGTGGAGCAAAGGATTAGTTTTGTGGGGAGATGGGAAAACATTTTTAATATTTGCTCTAATTTTTCTCATTCCCTGATCTTGTTATCTCAGGTAAGTAATGACTTCTTGCTATTTTTTTCCAAGCACATTATGATTATTAGCAATCAGTTCTAACAGATCTTATTAGGCAGTGACATGGTAGAGACTTCTTATAATTAAGTTTCCATGGCAATGACCAGAGTTATGAATTAAGCACTATAATGCAACATCTCCCCCCGGATCTGTATCACTGAGCATTTCTTTCATTCTGTAAGTCATTTGTGTTATTCACAGGGCACATCTACATATTATAAAGAGAAGTCGAGATTTGGCAATTATGTGATCATGTAATATGAGAATCTAGGCACTAAAGATTACTTTGAGTTTTCTTCCCACCTTATTATAACCTTTGTAATTTTTATTTTGCTTGGTACATAGTAAAGAGAGACACCAAGAACAATGTAGTAGATAGTGTAACATAAGTAGAGGGTTATTTTTTAGCCATTTTCTTTGTGAATTTATGAAAGCAATGTATATATCCCCCATATGATGTTTTCTCATCTGTAAAACAGATATTTCCAAATTATCTGGTGAATATACTATGACAAAGAATGTGTTTAGAATTTCAAGAGCATAATAAAAGACGATTATTATGATTACATAATTTAACGAGATTTAGAAGGCATGTCCTAACTCTTATCAATTTGGATAATTGGCAAATGCAAAGATGAAAAATTATGCTACACAAAGAAATATATCTGAAATTTTTAAAAAATTAAAAAATTAAGTTATCAAAAATTTTGTTTCTATTGTCCATGTTTTCCTTAGCAGAAATCAGTACCCCAAAATGGGCAAATTCCATTGATGAGAACTTAACTGCCAAAACATGCTAAGAATAGTGTGCTACTTTATTCTAAACAATTGACTTTAACACTTATTTATCTTTAAGTAGCCTTGAATAGTATTCTTAAATTGTTAGGTGATAATAATTCCAATCTTCTAAAATTTTTTTTTGTAAAGGTGAAAGAGGTCATGTGGGTACTTTTTATTTACTTATACTCATATAATGAGGATGTTTAAAAGAAAAGGCAAGGTTCTTCAACTGTACTTCATTAATCCTATTTAAATAATCAGTTGTAGCCTTCGAAGGGAGCCTAAGAACAAAATAAAGAAATACAAGAAGGCATATGATGAATTCATCTGCTAATATTCAAAATGCAACTATCTCCTTCCTTAATTTTTCAGTCTTTGGAAATATGTATTTATGAACAGGCAAATAAATACAGCTCCATTGTGTAGACGAAAAAAATCACTTTGAAGATTATGTCCTTGCAAGGAATATACTGTTAGTTGAACTAGTGTTGTCAATACAGGCATTAGTTTTCATTCTTCTTTCAGAAAAGCATCTTTATGCTGGATCCCAGAGTGCAGTTTTGTATCTGAGCCAGAGAAGATGGTTCAGCTCTGCACTGAGGGGATTAAAGCTGCTCATTGGTCTCCTACCCAGTACCCCTGAGGGATTGCTACATGCTCCCTTGAAGATAATTTGCTTTCCACAGCAGAGATTTTCACTCCCTAGTGGTAGAGAGGGAGAAATTGGAGGAATGTAATTGAAAAATGCTGCTGAAATGATTTTGATTCCTTCTCTCCATCTCTTCCACTCCAAGGTAGATGACTGCAGCCATTGGTCTAAGATACTTTCAGTTTTAATTTTTTATAAGAAATTGAACATATGAAAAACTTATTTTTCCCTTTGTCTCAGAAAGTACCAAATTCTTCTCTTTTGTCTGTGAAAAATGATCTAAATGGATGCTTATAGAACTTTATATAATACTTTTTGGATTTAGTAGGAAATGGCCATCCATCCTTCATGAGAAAGGATGCCAAACATTTAATCAGCCACTATGGAGATCAGTGTGGAGATTCCTTAGAAAACTGGGAATGGATCCACCATATGATACAGCTATACCACTCTTAGGTATCATTCCAAAGGGATTGAAACCAGAGAACTACAGTACTACATGCATACCCATGTTCAAAGCAGCACAATTCACAATAGCTAAATTATGGAACCAACCTAGGTGTCCATCAATAGATGAGTGGATCACAAAATTATGGGAAATACACACAATGGAATTCTACTCAGCAATAAATAAGAACAAAATAATATCATTTACAAGAAAACAGAAGGACCTGAGAACATTATGTTAAGTGAGATCAGCCAATCACAGAAAGTGAAGGGTCGTACATTTTCTCTAATATGTTCAAGCTAGGGAGTAATTAGGATACCAGAGAGACTCCAGACAATGGAGGAGAAGCCTCTGTGGAGGCAGGAAGATGGTCTAAGGGAAGGGGAAGAGTGAGGTTCATTAATGGAATTACTACCATTGACTAAGTGTACATATGAGAATATACCAGTGTTGATCTCAGTACTCTGTATTGGGAAAGGAGAAAAATGGGGAGAAGGGGGGGGGCACCAAGGACCGTGTGTATGTACGTTACTGTCAACAAGATTTTCATTATGATGTAAGACTATAGTGCACCAGTAAAAGCACATTAAAAAAAGAAGTAAAACAGATTCCAGACAGATAATTCTTAATGGATAAGAGCCAGAAATACTTAACTGTAAACTCAGTATCCACTTATATTCTTACCAATAATATAACCATTTCATGAGATCTTCAAGTTCCTCTTTTTAAGAAAAAAAATCATCTAGACCAAGGGCCAAACTTTCTCTTAAAGGACCAGATAATAAATGTTTTAGGTGCTGTGGACTAAGTCAAAACTGAGGATATTATGTGAGTACCTATAAAACTATTAAATGTAGGTATTTAAAAATGTAAGTTCTTTTCTTAGCTCCTGGAATAGAATAAAACAAACAGTGGGCTTCATTTGACCCACTGGTTATAATTTGCCCACCCTTGATCTATATAATAACAAATATACTGAAAAAAAGAGACCTCCAGTGTTACTTCAAATCTTGTTTTGTTGATTTCCATTCAGTTTTCAGATGGTCCTTTTAAGAGGCCATCGTTCCTAAATGACAAGAAAAGTCAATTATCAATTTAGAAAATAAATAAGGTTAATTTATATATATTAAAAATGTATCTAAATACATGATTTAACCATCTCTGTTATGCTTGCATCAGCGCTGGCTAAACTAATCATTACATCAAATTACTGAATTCCGTTCTAGATTTTCTAAAGTTACAGAAACATATGGATTCTAAAGATGGTTCAAAAAATGGAAAAATATAAACATGGACAAGGTCCTGGATTCAATCCTCACCACTGCAAAATATAAATAAACAGACAAACAAGTAGATTAACAGATACTTTTCTGAAAAATATGATTATTTGCCCAAAGGTGAGCAGGCCATGGAACATATTTTAAACTCAACAGTGCTACACAAAGTATTGATTATCCATACTCTATTTTACTAAAAGACCTGAAATAAATAGTTGGATCAAGATTTTGATATGAGAAGTATAAATTTGATAAAAATTTAATGACTTTGTTATTTGATAAATATTGTAGTTAGTTCCTCTAGAAGGCTGTCGATCATTTTCCCTTGTGTAAAGAATGCATATTTGTTTAGTATGGTTTTATCTGATTTACTTACAGCAAGGCAGCATGCTTTTTTATTCCAGTTCATTGTCAAACTTATCTTTAAGGAGCATAGGTTAATGTTTTAGACACTGAGGATAAGAAAAGCAAATGATGTAACCCTTGCCTTCAAAATGTTTAGCGATATCAGAATATTTTTAGTCTTTTTTTTTAACTTTCCTGTCTGTAAGTCAAATGTGGAAATATTTTAACTGTTGAATAGCATATACTGATCTTCCCATTTTGAAATTAATGTGTCAAATTGAGTTTGATAATCATGATTTAAAGCTTGTAGTTATAAAAGGGATATGCTTTGATATAAACTGGTTATGTTCCTATCAAGTGGCCTAAACTTTCTGTCTCAATTGCATAAGGAAAATATAATACCTACTTTATAAAGTAATTACAAATACATTGAATAATGTCTGTAAAATGCTTAACACAGTTCTTAAATAGATGCTTAGTTAATGCTATCAATTATTTCCATGTTACTCTGGAATCAGAGTTTTTCCATTTTTCTCTTTCTTAGCTCATCTGAAAGATATGAAGAACCCTCTTTTAATAGTAGTAGCCTGGTACTGGAGATGTAGCTAGGTGGTAGAGCACTTGACTAGCATATGCAAGACCTTGGGTTTAATCCCTAATCCCACAAAGAAAAAGAAAGGAAGGAAGGAAGGGAGGGAGGGAGGGAGGGAAAGGCAGAAAGAAAGAAGTAGCCCATTGCAGTCTAAATACTACATCATCTGTCTAAATGTGTCCTTAGCACTCTAGGGCAAGTAATAACTTCATTGTGATTTTTCATTTTTCTTTCTTCTTTTTCCATTCCATGCAACTGGTACCTGTAACATCGACTTTGGAGTGTCTCTTAGACTCCCTCCCGTCTTCTTTCATTCTGGTTTAGGTCGAATTTCCTTGCACTCCTCCAACAGCCCCCTTGCTTGGTTTTCTATGTCTGACTTGTCCTCTGTTATATCCTGCAGACTGAGAAAAATATCCATTATTCTGTTTTCCTGCTGAAGTTCTATTTTGGAATCAGTGTAGCATTATATTCTTCAAACTGCTTCCCTGCCCTCAGTGCTTATTTATTGTTAAAAAAATGTCATATATGCTCTGAATATTCACCTGGTCAAAACAAACTTAAAAAGCAAAATAATGTAAAGCTGGGCATGGTGGTACATGCCTGTAATCCCAGTACCTGGGAGGCTAAGAATGAAGGATCACTGGTTCAAGAACAGCTTCAGCAACTTAGTGAGATCCTGTTTCAAAATAAAAAAATAAAAAGGACTGGAGGTGTAGCTTGGAGATAGAATGCCCCTGGCGATTCAATCCCCAGTACCAAAATAAAATAAAATAATTATCATATTTGATTAGATTTTCAAATTCATGAAGATATGAGTTATATTTCTGTACCTTTCTGTACTCATTCTCAAGTAGGAATAAAATTATATGTGTTGTTAAATATTAATAGTTCTTTATATCACAGAGCAATTTAAAATTTCCTAAGTCCTTTCTTCTCTATGATTTCAGTTGGGTGCTACAACATCCATTTGAAACATGGAAGGACTTTTTAGTACATTTTTTCCTAAACAATAAAGCTGAGTTTCCCAGAGACTGAATGACTGTCTGAGGAATTATGTGTAGGAAACTGAAGAATCAGAACTTTACCCCTGCTCTTCTGACTCCAGGCTTAATGTTCTTTTAAGATGTAAATATGAGGGCTGGGAGTGTAGCTCACTTGCCACCATGCTCAAGGGAGGCCCTGGGTTAGGGCCCCAGCACTGGAAAAAAGAATGATATAAAGGTGAAATAGAATCCAATAGCATATACATTAAACATTGAAACACATTTATTTTTGTACCCAGAAGCTTCCTCAAAGTAAATTTAAAAATTAATATATAGACTAAAAATAGGTAAACTAGATCCTTGTTAGGATCAGGATTTTTTTTTATAAAGCTCTTCCAGTTAGCCTGAAGGATAGAGGAAAATACAGTATAATCCTTAGTAGACTCACTAATGTGTGAAGTAATTTGAGGGAACTAAATGCCCAAATACAAATCACTTCACGTCCCTGCCAGGGAGCTCTTTGTATGGGCTCTCTCAGGACCTGGATCATGTCGGGGACCTCATGACACCTAAGGCCACAGCCTCATCATAGGTGTTTTTGTTTGGTTTGCATTTTATGATCTAAAGTATCCCCCAGAAATCAAGGTAGGTCTTGGGGTCTTTATTTTCCTTGCATTCTGCAATTTTTAAGAATTAAAAAAAATCACAGAAGCATATTGTTTTATTTGGAATGTCACAGAAGGAACCTCACACACTACAATGAGGACCAGAGGAAAAACCATATCTGTGTTCTCACTTTTAAGGTACTCAGAAAAGGTGCTGGCAAACAGTGAGACATGGCTGCCATTGGCGAGAACAAAGTCCTTTCCACTCTCTCTCCTTTTTCTCCAGAATAAGGGACTCTGGCAAATGTTTCTCTTTAATATGTTGGAAAGCAATAGTTAGGGGTTGATGCTGTGTAGACATTGACAGAAAAACAGACTTAAAGAAATGGACACTATAAAGAAGACTAACTGGCCCGAGTCAGAGGTGGATACTGAGAAGAACTGAGTATTTGCGGCTTTCGCATTTGCTGCTTTGCCACCTGGTCCATTAAAGAGGAAACACTGGGAAAATGTTGACTTTAATGTTTGTGTTTAGCAGAATGGAGTAGCTTTTTCTATACAAGCTATATCAAAAGATGTTGAGGTCAAAGTGGTTTCTAGTTAAGGCAAAATTCTGAAGTTTCTGCTGAGCTTCTTTGGACTGTGGTATCAGTTTTATTGCAAATGCTGATCCACTCGCAACTCATGATTGAATCATGAAATGTTAAGTCGTTGCTTTGTTGAATTCAGACCTCCCAAACATGGAGACCGAGCAGGCTACACATCTCATTTACCCTCAGCGCTCCAGCCTCATGGACCAATTTTCAGTTTGTCAACAATACTGGATTTTAGATGTGTCCCAGGAATACCTGTCCTTGGAATGGGCTCTTTTTCTTCACTCTCCCCGCCCTCTCCTATAAACATTGTACTGCTCAGCTTTGATATGTCACCAAAATGTTACTTCTTAAGAGAGCCTTATCTCATGTCCAAAATTGTACTTTTTTTCTTAGTGTATGCAAGAGTTTGTAATTGTTTTTCCTGCCTCACTAGGCACAGGCCTCCCTAGCTGTTCCTAGGAGAAAGGCTGGTACAGTGTCCTCTCTGCATGAGTACTTTCTCAATACTCTACCAGGCTCTCTCTCCCTAAATACGTATAAATATTTTATATAAATTATCTTTTACATTCCTAATTTCCAGAGAACAGAACACACACACACATATTCATCACAGATATGTTTTCCTGAAACCAGAATATATGATGTCAGAATGGTGATGTCATTAACCCTGTTTAATAAGATACACATCCAGTCAAAAATAGGCATTTCCCCCCTGCTTTATAGCTGTATAATTGTGAAATAAAAATTGTATATATTTTACATGTCCAGCTTGGTCTTTTGATGTATGTATACGTTGTGAAATAATCACCATAGGCAAGCTAATTAAACATCCGTCACTTCTCATGGTTACCCTGGTTTTTCATTGTGGTAAGAACACTTGAGATCTACCCTTTTAGCATATTTCTAGTATGCATTATATTGTTGTTAACTATAGTCACATTACTGTACAAAATGGGTATTTTTTATATCAGTAAAGGCAGAAGATAGGGCAGTGAGTGATACTATTTTCTCTTGGAAGAGTGGGAGTTCTTTTATGTTGTCTCATGTGGGTATTTTAAAAATACCCATGTTGTTGGATCGCCAGTTTCACATAAGAAAAGACAGTCACTGCACTGGATTCAGGACATGATTGGAGTCCTTTAGTGTGTATGTAAAAGGCAGGTATGTGTGATGCTGTTTAAAGTCAGTGTCATAGACCAGAGATAAATGTCTGTAATGCTGAAATTAAATTTTAAACCAGAAGGAAGCGCTCACCATGTTGTTCTATTGTGAATGTAGCATCTCACTTATATTGGAGAGTTACCATCTGGTTCTACAGTCACTGTACTAAGTGCTTCATACTCACTGTCTCACTTAATCCTTACAACCACAGTAGAAAACAGATGCGCTGGTTATGCTCATTTTAAAAATAAGAGAACCGACTGAGACTTTGAGACCTTTAAAAAACAGATGCAAGCCGCACAGCTATTGATGATCAGAGAAGGGATGTGGACAGAGGTAGTCTTGAAATTATCCTACCATGTGCTTTCCCTTAATGAGAAGGACCGTTAGTCTTTTCCTTCCAGAAGACAGTCAATTTACCCAGTATGTGGGCAATGTATGTGGGTGTTGGTACTACCTGCCTTTGTTTTTGTTTTCCTGGAATACTCCAGCACTTGTATGGTGATTTTTATTTTACATATATACATATGTATATTATATATATATATATACATATACATAATATATAATCAAAATATAATATGAACTTAGCAATATTTTATAAATGTGTTGTGTGTGTGTGTGTGTGTGTGTGTGTATGTGTATGTATCTTGCTAAGTTTCTGAAGGTCTTGCTAAGTTGCTGAGGCTGTACTCAAACCTACAATCGTCCTATCTCAGCCTCCCAGGCACTGGAATTAGAGGCATGCACCACTGCGCCCAGCTTGATTATATATATATATTTTTTTGTGTGGTACCGGGAATTGAACCCAGAGGCGTTCTACCTCTGCCCTACACCCCCGGCCTTATTTTTTATACTTTATTTTGAAACCAGGTCTCACGAAGTTGCGGAAGCCTCACTAAGTAGAGAGAGAGAGAGAGAGAGAGAGAGAGAGAGACAGGGAGAGAGAGAGAGAGCTGAGGCTGGCCGCGAACCCAGATCCTCCGGTCTCCACCTCCCAAAGTACTGGGATTACAAGCGTGCGCCACCACGCCCAGCATGCTTGATTATATTTTAAAGGTGGTTTTATTTACCAATGCCCACATCTGCTTAAGAAAATGAAGCCTGCACAATTTTGAGCCAGTTGCTTTGAGAAGAGCTGCAGACTGATGTGCTCCCCAGGCAGGCTTAAGGATGAATTGCTTACCATGTCTGAGTGAATTCATCTGTCTGAGGAAGCCACTGATAAGGGCTCCTTTGAAATGTTTATAGATGTGTTTTAAGAATTAAGGCAATTAGCTGGGTGCAGTGGTGCACACCTGAAAACCCAGTTCTTAGGAGGCTTAGACAGGAGATTAGCAGGTTCAAGGCCAGTGTGTGGTAAGGTAGAATGCCCCTGTAACACACACACACACACACACACACACGCACACGCACACACACATGCACACGCACACGCACACACACACACACACACACCACAAACAAATGCAAGGAAGTTGCTATTAAGGGTCTCCCAAGCCAGGCTAGTCCCAGTCAGGAAAAAAAAAGAGCAATAATATATTAAGAGTGATGTTGCTTTGCCTAAAACTAAGATACATAGGACTGTCTCTCATGAGAGCATGGGTGAGTGAACGCATTGATTCACAGGGCTGACCTCTGCCAACTGACAGAGGGTCAAAGCTGGAATCTGTCACCAGATTTAAAGGACCTGTCTTTCCTCTGGGCAGTTCCCTCAAACTAGAGTCTCTTGTTTGGAGTTTCAGACTTAATAGAAACATTAGATTTGGATAATGAAAATACAGAGACTATTCATGCTTCCCAGCCACTTACAAAATATGTGTGTGTGTGTGTGTGTGTGTGTATAGTTTTAAATTTTTAGATGTAAAATACATTTGTTATCTGTGGTTTTTACGATACCTTTCCAGCTGTCTCCAGCAGACCATCCTAGGATTTACTGTCAAGACACCGCAGTCACAGTTGTTTACTACAGCGTGCCCTGATAATACTTACAGGATCAGTATCCCTTGGGGCTCTCCTTGTGTATGCCGATTGCTCCATGTTTTTTGACCTTACCTGACTGAGTGCAGACCTTACTTATTTTGAGACTGCATTTCCAGATGCCTTTATTCAGGTTCTACCATTTCAAAACACCTGCTTTCGTACTTTCAAGGGTAACTTCCTTACCTAAAGATGATCAGAGCAGGGCGTGATGATGGTACAGGGCTGTAATCCCATACTTGGGAGGCGCGGAGACAGGAGGATTATAGGTTCACAGCCAGCCATAGCAACACAGTGAGACCCTGTTTCAAAATTTTTAAAAAAATTAAAAAGGCTGGAGGTGAGGGTATCTTGGAGGTAGAAGGCCCCTGGGTTCAATCCCCAGTACAAAAAAAAAAAAAAAAAAAAGACGAGTAGTTCTTGCAGTACACTTACTAAAAAATATGCAGTAACAGAAACTCAGGGTCAGGATGTGAATTCAGTTTTTCCATGTTCACATATGGTAATTATGGAGCATCTCCTTAAGTAAATAGTTATGAGAGGCGTTGCTTGGATATTTTGAACTCATTTTCAAAAATGAAAATGAATAATAATATTTTTTAGAAATGAATAATATAAAATAACCTTAATTTTTAAAATAATCTATGAACTTTTGCCACTAATGTTTGATTGTTTTTTTAGTAAGGAGCTTGGAAACATGAGGGGAAGTATATTTAATTAATTTATTCCTCCCTCATTTTAAAACATGTACACATTTATTTAGCACATGTTTGTTTCAGGTACTTGGGTTGGCACCAGTGATTAATTAAAAAAAAATCCTGCCAGGCGTGGTGGCTCACGCTTGTAATCCCAGTACTTGGGAGGCTGAGATAGGAGTATCACAGGTTTGCAGCCAACCTCAGCTACTTAGTGAGGCCCTCTGCAACTTAGTGAGACCCTGTTTCAAAATAAGGAATAAAAATAGGGCTGGGGGGATAGCCCAGAGGTACAATGCCCCTGGGTTCAATCCCCAGTACCGCAAAAAAAAAAAAAAAAAAAAAAAATCCCAACCCATAAAACTCCACCCTGATTAAAAAAAAGTTCATTACTTTTTTATTGAAAAGGTAATTAGTAGAAATAAAATATTGGTTCATGTTCCAACAAATAACAATCTCTAAGAGTAACTAAGCAATGAATTTCTATTGGGAAAATGATTCTTTTATAAATACTCAGTTTTTAAACAGTTATCATAGCTACAAACACATAGGATATGATTATTTCTCATTTGATCATGATTTTTAAGACACGTGGGAGAGATAGAGATTGGTTTTGGCTATTTTTTTTTTTTT
>PVJS01002002.1:0-15000 GCA_004027185.1 Glis glis
ACACACACTGAAAAACAATGATCTGCTAGCTCTCATTTTATAGACGGGGAAACTGAGGCCCAGTGATTACATAGGAAGTCAGAATAAGAGTCAGGATCAGGCCAGGCATGGTGCCGCATGCCTGTAATCCCAGTACTTGAAAGGCTGAGACAGGAGGATCACAGGTTCGAGGATAGTCTCAGCAAGTAGTGAGATTCTCATCAACCTAGCAAGACCCTGTTTCAAAATAAAAATAAAATAAGGTAACTCAGAGGTAGAATGCCCCTGGGTTCAATCCCCAGCACCACACACACAGAAAAAAGAATCAGGATAAGAACTCAGAAGTCTTAGTGGCACATGCCTGTAACCCCAGTACTTGGGAGGCTGAGATAGGAGGATCGCAGGTTCGCGGCCAGCCTCAGGAACCTCATGAGGCCCTCTGCAACATAGTGAGACCCTGTTTCAAAATTAAAAAAATAATAAAATAGAGCTGGGGATGTGGCTCAGAGGTAGAATGCCTCTGGGTTCAATCCCCAGTACCACACACGCACACAAAAGAAAACACCTCCAAAAGTCTTGCCCCCATTCTGGAACTCTTTTCCTCCATTATACTTAACTGTGCTCAGGGCACGTACCCTCCTCTTGCTAGAGGGTCAGTTGCTTGGAGGTGACTTCAAAGGGGTCAGTATGATTTATGTCCTCCCTGCTCCACCCAGTCTGCACCTCCATCCCCCTTTCTATTGCTGCCCTGGGGTACGGCCATTCTCAGGACCATATCATTAATGGCCACCTCGGGAGGAAGTGGGCTGGAAGTGGTACTGGGCAGAGACAGCTGTGAGCCAGAGCCCATAATTGAGTAACATGAGGACAAGTGGGATTTGGCACAGGCAAACAACAGGCAAAGCATGTTGGGAAAGGCCCACTTAATTCACAGAGACACTTGGAATTAGTTGTAAATTCTCTGGGAAGAGATCAAGGCAGTGGCATAAACAGCTCAATTAAACTGTCGGCTCAATGCTCAATGTGCAGTAATGGTCAAAACACAGCCTTTAATCTAGATATAGAGGATTATCTCTGGACCCATAATGAGATTCCTAAGATTAGTTGTACCTGATGTGGAGAGAGCAGCAGCTGGCTCCACGACACCACAGGGGGGACAAGCAGGATAGGCTTGCATGTCGGCAGGACTGGGACTAATGTAGAAGGGGCTACCTGGAAGCCACAACCTTCATGGAACCCCCTTCAGATGCTGGGGAGACAGGAATGAATCACAGTCTCCTTTCTCCATGTAAGAGGCAAGGTCTGGGAGCAGAACCCCAGAACACATCTGCTTCAAAAATACAAGTCAAAACAGTATGGTTCTGGCATAAAAACATATACAGATGAGAGGAATAGAATGGAGAGCCCAGAAATAAACTCACAACTACCGCCATGACATTTTCAACAAGAGCACCAAGCACACACACTGGGGAAAAGATAGTTCCTCAATAAATGATGCTGGGAAAACCGGATATGCACATGCAAAAAAATAAAATTGGATCCTTCTCTTACACCATCAACTCACAGTATCTTACATAAAAACAACTCAAAATGGACTAAACACCTAAATTTAAGACCTGAAACTGAAAAACTCTTAGAAGAAAACACAGGAGAAAAACTCCTTGATATTGGCCTTGGCAATAATATTTTTGACTATCACACCAAAAGCTCAGACTATAAAAGCAAAAATAAATAAGTGGGATTACATCAAAGTAAAAAACTTATACACAGTGAAGGAAACAACAAAATGAAAGGCATCCTATAGATTGGGAGAAAATATTTTCAACCATATATCTAATAAAATATCTTAATATCCAAAATGTAAACAAATTAACATAACACAATAGCAAAACAAAACCCCCACAAACCTAATCAATTAAAAATGGGCAAATGACCTAAATAGATATTTCACCAAAGAAAATAGAAAATGGCCAACATCTATAGGACAAGGTGCTCAAAATGCACTAATCAAGCTGGGCATGGTGTTGCATGCTTATTTCTTTTTTCTTTTCTTTCTCTCTCTCTCTCTCTCTTTTTTTGTTTGTTTGTTTGTTTGTTTTTTTTTTTTTTGGTGGTACTGGGAATTGAACTCAGGGGCATTCTACCTCCAAGCTACATCCCCCAGCCCTATTATTTTTATTTTGAAACTGGGTCTTGCTAGGATGATAAGAGTCTCACTACTTGCTGAGGCTGTCCTCCAACATGCGATTCTCCTGTCTCAGCCTCCCAAGGACTGGGATTACAGGTGTGCACCACAATGCCTGGCAATGGCACTCGCTTATAAACCCAGTACTTGGGAGGCTGAGACAAGAGGATCTCGGGTTCATAGCCAGCCTCGAAAACTTAGCAAGGCCCTCCATAACTTAGTGAGACCTTGTTTCAAAATAAAAAATAAAACAGGGCTGGGGGTGTAGCTCAGAGATAGACTGCCCCTGGATTCAATCCCCAGTACCACCAAAAAAAAAAAAAAACTAATCAGCAAGGAAATGCAAAATAAAACTACAATGAGATATCACTTCTTACCCATTAGGATAACCACTATCAAAAAGATAAGAGATGGGAAGTATTGGCAAAGGTGGGGAAGAAAAGAAAACCTTTGCATATTGTTGATGGGAACAGTGGTGTAGCCATTATGGAAAACAATATGGAGGTTTCTCAAAAATTTTAAAATAGACCGGGTTTGGTCGTGCACGCTTGTAATCCCAGTACTTGGGAGGCTGAGACCGGAGGATCCGGGTTTGCGGCCAGCCTCAGCTACTTAGTGAGGCCCTCCACAACTTAGTGAGACCCTGTTTCAAAATAAAGATTAAAAAATAGGGCTGGGGGTATAGCTCGGAGGTAGAACGCCCCTGGGTTCAATCCCCGGTACCGCAAAAAAAAAAAAAAGGTCAAATATATAGAAAAAGAGAGCAGAATGGTAGTGGGGTTTGGAGTGAGGAGAGTAGATCAAAGAGTTCAGTTATATAGGATGAATAAGTCTAAGAGATCTAATGTACAGTATGAGAACTATAGTTAACAATGTATTGAATACTGGAAAATTGCTAAAGGGAGGAGTCTAGGTGCTTTTACTACCAAAAAGGTAACTATGTGAGAAAATAGATGTGTTAATTTGTTTTCTTTAACTGTAGTAATCATCTCACCATGTTTATGTATATCAAAACATCATGTCCTATACCTTAAATATATACTCCTCCTTCCCCAAAATACAGCACATCTGACATGCTCCCACCTCCAAGCCAAGGCTAAGAACCGCTAGCACCCAGGCCGAAACAGATAGAGATGTCAAGCTGTAGTCCTCTGCTCTTCTGCCCCCATCATCTCAACCACTCACGTTCATGCATCCATTCAACAAACAGGAATCACATGCCTACCGACCACGTTTCAGGCACTTTTCTTGACACTAGAGATATGGAGTGATCAAAAGAGCAAAGACCCCTTTCCCACTGTGGAGCAAGACAATAAAAAGAAAAAGAAGTGGGTGGAGCTGGGCATGGTGCTGCACACCTGTAATCCCAGTTCTTGGGAAGCTGAGACAGGAAGATTGTAGATTCAAGATCAGCCTCATCAACTTAGTGAGACCCTTAGCGACTTAGTGAAATCCTGTTTCAAAATAAAAAATAAAATAGGGCTGGGGAATAGAAGATAGAATGCCCCAGGGTTTGACCCCTGGTACCAAAAAAAAAAAAATATCGAAAGAAAATGCAATGGAAGAAATGAGCTATCCTCAAATAAAACAAGGAGGGAGAGCCAGTGTTGAGTGGGGACTACAGTTCTAGATGCTGTGCCCAGGGGAGTCCTTGCTGAGCACATTTATTTATTTATTTATTTATTTATTTATTTATTTATTTTGTGGTACTGGAGATTGAACCCAGGGGTATTCTACCTCTGAGCTACACCCCCAGCCCTAGTTTTTATTCTTTATTTTGAAACAGGGTCTCACTAAGTTGCAGAGGGCCTCACTAAGTAGCTGAGGCTGGCAGGGAACCTGCGATCCTCCTGTCTCAGCCTCCCAAGTACTGGGATTACAAGCGTGCACCACCACGCCCAGCTCACACATGACATTTAAATAAAGACCCGAAGGAAGCCAAGAGTGAGCCATGGGGACAACTGGGGGAAAACATCCTAGGCAGAGGAGCAGGCGGTGCAAAGTCCCCTGAGGCGAGAATGTGCCAGAGGATTCCAGGAACAACAAACAACAGCTTGGTTGGAGCAGGAGAGGGGGGACAGCATAGAGATGAAGTCAGGGGACCTCGTGGGCCCCCTGTAAGGACTTGGGCATTTGCTACTAGGAAATGGGGATTCAATGGGGGATTTAAACAGGAGAAACATAATCAAATGCATTGTGAATAGGATTGCTGGTGGCTGTGTTGAGATGGAAGTAGGAAAATGGGCAAGAGACTTCTGCAGTAATCCAGGCAAGGGATAATGGAGTCTTGTCCAGGGTGGTGGCAATGGAGGGGATGAGAAGTGCTCAGATTCTGCATTGATCTTTCTGGATAAGGTATAAATAAAAGAAGGGGTCAAGCTGGACGTGGTGGCGCACGCCTGTAATCCCAGTGCTTGGGATGCTGAGACAGGAGGAGCACAGGTTCCAAGCCAGTCTCAGAGATTTAGTGAGACCCTCAGCAACTTAGTGAGACCTTATTTCAAAATAAAAAAATAAAAAGGCCTAGGGGTATAGTTCAGAGGTGGAATGCCCCTGGGTTAAATACCCAATACAAAAAAAAAAAATGAAAGGAAAGGAAGAAAGAAAGAAAAAGTCAAGGATGACTAAGGTTTTTTGCTTCAGATCTATGTCTCCAGCCCAGACTTCACCAGATGGCTAATGCTAAGTCAACCATCTTCTCCCCTGAAATACCTTTTTCTCTTCCCCCAGTATTACTTGCCACTGGGAGGAGGCTGGTCACCACTGACCAAGTGGCCCACAGCTAGAGACCTGAAAGTCATGCATAGTCCATTGTTAAAAATGACTTAATGGCTGGGTATGGTGGCACATGCTTGTAGTCCCAGTAATTGGGAGGCTGAGACAGGAGGATCACAGGTTCCAGGACAGCCTCAGCAATTTAGTGAGGCTCTCAGCAACCTAGTGAGACCCTGTTTCCAAACAAGAAATAAAATCGGTCTGGGGGTGTAGCTCAGAGTTAGAATGCCTTTGGTTCAATTCCCAGTAACACACACACACACACACACACACACACACGGTTTAGCAATCTGCCACTATACCAGCGTTATTTATTCATTCAACAAATACATATTAGGTGTCTTCTGTGCTGTTCTAGTACCATTTTCTGGTTCTTTAATATTTAAAAGAATGCTCAAGCAGGGGGAATAACATAATTGCTCTGCCTACTTCCTGTTTCTCCCCATATAATGCATCCTTCACGCTGCTCCAAATGACCTTTATAAGACGCAGAAAAAATTAGGTGATTTCCTTGCTCAAAGACCATCAATGGCTCCCTGTTGCCTACAAGATGAAGTTCCATTCTCCTTAGTTTGGAAGTTAAAACTCTTCCTGCTGGGGCACAGCCTCTCTTTCCACCTTTACCCACCATTTCACCCCTCACACATCCTCAGCTACCTGTACTCAGATCAGACCATTCGCTGTCGCCTAAGCGGTTTCCCACATGTTCCTGCTCCTGTGCCTTCACTGCTGCTGTTCCCTCTGCCTGGAATCCCCTCGCCTACTTCTCCAGATCCAAATGCTGCTTACTCTTCAAGGGCAAGCCCCCAAATCACTTCTCTAAGAACCCTCCATGATCATCCCTCACAGAATTACACTCCCTTTTTCATGGCCCCCTCTCTCTTCATCCCTTGTTCTGCCCTGTGTGTCTCTGGCCTGGTCTTGCACAGTTATTGATGAGAGACAGAGCTGCTATCGGAATCATGTCTGTGTCCTCTGGGGACAGGGGACTGACATTAACATTGATGGACTGCACTGAATGATCTTCCCTAAAAGAAGTAGATGAGTCTCTTGGTCAGTGGCACCATTTTGGGGGAGAGTCTATAAATGACATTATCTTCCTTCAGGTACTAGAAAAGGTGCAGAGAAAGCAGCTTCTATGCATGCCCTTGGGGAGCTCTTGGTCTAAAGTGAGAAGCTGAGATAGGCCCAGAAACAGGAACAGGGCCATCCATTCCCAACCCTTCCAATTAAGAAAAAACAAAAACAAAACAAAACTGTGGTGGGGCACAAGGGGAGGAAGGAGATAAAAACCAAAAATACCAAGAATAATGACACCGACACTATGCAATGCTGTCAAGAGACTGGGTACCAGCCAGGCATGGTGGTGCATGCCTGTAATCCCAGCATTTGGGAGGCGGAGACAGGAGGATTGCAGGTTTGAGGACAGCCTCAGTGAGACTATCAGCAACCTAGGGAGACCCTATTTCAAAGCAAAAAAAAAAAAAAAAAACCCAAAGGACAGGGGGTGTAGCTCAGAGGTAGAATAACCCTGGGTACAATTCCCAGTACCCCCCTCCCTCAGAGAGAGAGAGAGAGACAGACAGACAGACAGATAGATAGACAGACACCGGGTACTAACCCCAGCTGGACCTTTTGATTCAATGTCTCCCCTTCACTGGTCCCAGTTTTCCCTCTGTAAAATGGGGTGGCTGGATCTCTAAAAAGACAGTGTGTCTGACTCTAACCCTCTTAACTCTGATCTTTTTCCTACAAATCTCTGGTTCCCCAAACCATTGAACACAACTGCTTCTCCAGCATCTTCCTTAGAAAGCCTTTCTGTTTCCTTTCAGCATGATTATTTCTGACTCAGCCTTGGAAGGTGTGTCTCTACAAGTTCCCAAAGGGAAACACCCATGGGGTTCTTGCCTGCTTAAAGTAAATACCACCTTAGGCCAGTGGCCCCAACTGTAAACCGGGAATAACACCAGATTGTAGGGATATTGAGGGGGGTTAATTATATACAGAGCGTTTAGGGGGTGAGCAGATACACAAGTACTCTGGACGCTCTTGGCATAACACCATAGTATTACAATAATTCTGGCTTGCAAATTATAGCCCAGCAGAGGCATCACATGGGAAAGCAGGTCTGACCCCGTGGCCTGCTAAAAGAGAAATGGAAAAAATAAGTTGTGAAATAAAACTTCTCTTCTTAAACCTCTGGAAAAGGCAGAGATGACTCTTCCATGTGTAGTCCACATGCAAAGAACACGCTTCCAGATCCTGGAGAGGACTTTCTTTTCCCAGGTGGCCTGGCCTACTGCCAGGATCTGGCCGCTCCTCCATCCTGCGCCTCCAAGCAGACACAGGAAGGGAGGGAGCTGCAGAGGATTCTTGGTTGGATGAAAGGTGGGGCTTAAGATGAGGAGGTCCTTGCCTTTCAGGTTTTCTATTGGGGATGGAATTATCTGTGCAGGATAATTAAGTGCTTATGCAGCAGAGCAGTGATTTAAAGAGTAATTTGAGATATTTAAGTCTAGGGATACCCAAAATAAACATCTTAGCTGTCAACTTCTGGGTTCTCTCTCTATCCCCAGACAGATCTCTCTCTCTCTCTCTCTCTCTCTCTCTCTCACACACACACACACATCTTATTTCCTTGAAATGCTAAATGAATAGATCTCAGGTAAACAGTTGAAGATGTTATCTGTGACTATGGGGGGGTGCATTACATAGTGGGTTTTGAAAACTCAATTGGCCACAGAGGATGACAGTCCTATCTTACCAAAGAGAGAGAGGCAAGCGGCTTGATTCTGAAGGAACATTTGCAGGCAGTCCCAACACATCGCTGTGTGTGGCAGAGTACACAGAACACAGCAGTCAGAGTGAGACCCAAGTTGGAGTCCTGCTTCTGCTGCAAGACACTGTGGCCTCAGGTCTCAGTCTGTGTGGGTCACAGAGACAGGGAGAGGTAACAGCTCTGGACATCCAGATCTAAGTCTCGATTAAGAGTTCCACCTCTAGGCCAAGTAGACCCCCGGCCTTGCTATCTGCCCTAACAGGTCCCCTTGTTCCTACAGAAAAAACAGATTGGCCCAAGGCTCATCTATAATATATAGATAAGCCAGGTGAGGTGGCACATGTCTGTAATCCCAGTAATTGGGAGGCTGAGACAGGAGGATTGCAGGTTCACGGCCAGCCTCAGTAATTTAGCATGGCCCTCAGCAACTTAGTGAGACCCTGTTTAAAAAAAGGGGGGGGGGGACAAGGGGTGTATCTCAGAAGTAGAAAGTCCCTGGGTTCAATCCTGAGTACCAAAAGTAACAACAATAATAATTATAATAATAGCAGATGGAGATTATGGATTCGGGGTATTTAGTAAATCAGCACCCTTAAGAGAACTTCTCAGGTCGCAGGTATCCACATCTTAGGGTTAAGCTACATTCTGGGGCTTACCTAGCTATGTTCCAAGTAGCACTGAGCCCTACCTCGTTTTCAGGCAGGATTTTCGTCTCCAGGAAAAGCTACCATGAGCAAGCTGTGCCTCTCTTTCAGCCTCAGGTTCCTCACTTTTAGCTAAGGACCAATGAATGGTCTGAAGTTGCACGATGACGGTGACGTCAGATTCGAGAACTGGCATCCAAACCCATCTGTGTGACCTTTGCGGCCTCAGTTTCTCCACTTGTAAAGTTCCTGGATTGAATGGAGCCTTGCCAGCTCCTGCAACCATTGTCATTCAAGCTCCCACAGCTTGCTCCGCCTGGTTAGCAGTGAATAGGGTTAAAGCCCCGACTTCCTCAGAGGTGAAAAGGTAAGCAAACATTCCCACCTCCCCTTAGCCTGGCTCTCTGATTGGTGCCCGGGCCGCCTCCCGCCGCCTATCCGGTCGGCATCCGTCATCTAGATTGCTAATACTCTCATTAGCATAAAGATTCCTCCCAAGACCCGGCGCATGGGGACTGAACCGGAGCCTCTGTCCCTTTAAGGACAGTCACTGTTCCTAAGGATACTCGGCACCGCATTTCCTCCGCACGGGCCACGTTGTAAACTAGAAAGGTCCGGTGTTAATCCACCCTCGCCGCCCACCCGGACGGTGGGCATCCCTGGGGTGCACAGCGCACGGATCCCCGGGGACTGCAGACGGGTCTGGCCTCTGCACGCTGCGGACTCAGCCTGGCAGCCTCTCGCCCCCGGCGGCGGCGGGCAGCGAACCAGGAAGAGCCAGCAGCGCCGCAGGACTCGGGCGCCCTCGGGCAGGACCCGGGGGCTGGCGCCAAGGCGACCGCGGGCGGCGGCGCGTGCCGGAGGGGAGAGGTGCGCCCGCCGCGGACCCGGCGCGGGGAGGGCGGGGCTCCGGGGCGGGGCGGGGCTGGGCCTGCGGGGGCGGGGGGCGGGACGAGCGCCCGGGGGCGGGGCCGCGGCGCGGGGCGGGCTCTGGCGACCGAGTGTCACACACGCGGAGGCTCGGGAGGCGGCGGCAGCGGCCGCGGCAGGCGCCGCCGGGACGGGCTCGGGCGCGCGGGCTCGGGCGGGCTCCGGCTGCCTCCTCCCGTCTCTCGATCGCTCTCCCGCCCGCTTTCTCGCCGGCGGCGGGGCCGGGCTCGCCCCGCGCTCTCGGGAAGGAAGAAGGGGGGCCGAGCACGCCAAGTTCCTGCAGCAGCCTCGGATCCCGGCCGAGGCGGCGGCTGCGTCTCCGACGGGGCAGGAGCGCGCTCCGCGGCGGGGCGCACAGCCAGATCGTCCGTGTTGGGGGCGCACTGGCCTTCCGCTGTCCTTAATCGCGGGCCGGGACCCTATGAGACACTCCCGTGAGGGGCGCGGGATCCAAAGCCCGGGCGGCGCGCGGCGGAGGCGGAGGGCGGTGCTGCAGCTGCCAGAGTCCGAGAGCAGCCGGCAGGAGGCGGCGGCGGCGGCGGCTACAAGAACTTGAACTTGGCGTCGGGAGCGGGCGCCCCGGACGCCCCCCGCCGGGGCCGGGGCGCCGAGGGACCTGGGCGGCAGCGTTGCCCCCCGAATGGCCGCGGCGGCGGACCGGGCTCCCGCGCCGCGGCCCTAGGCGGCCTCTCGCCATGGCCAAGTGGCTGAACAAGTACTTCAGCTTGGGCAACAGCAAGACCAAGAGTCCCCCGCAGCCGCCGAGGCCCGACTACCGCGAGCAGCGGCGCCGGGGCGAGCGGCCTTCACAGCCCTCCCAGGCCGTGCCGCAGGCCGCTTCGGCCGCCTCTGCGTCCTGCGGTCCAGCCGCCGCCTCCTGCTTCTCGTCCTCGTCGGGCTCGTTGCCCGACGACAGCGGCAGCACGAGTGACCTCATCCGCGCCTACCGCGCGCAGAAAGAGCGCGACTTCGAGGACCCCTACAACGGGCCCGGCTCGTCGCTGCGCAAACTGCGCGCCATGTGCCGTCTGGACTACTGCGGCGGCGGCGGCGGGGAGCCCGGCGGGGGCCAGCGCGCTTTCTCCGCCTCGTCCGCGTCGGGCGCAGCGGGCTGCTGCTGTGCCTCCTCCGGCGCGGGCGCCGCCGCGTCCTCGTCCTCATCTTCGGGTTCTCCGCACCTCTACCGCAGCAGCAGCGAGCGGCGACCAGCCACCCCGGCGGAGGTGCGCTACATCTCCCCCAAGCACCGGCTCATCAAAGTCGAGAGCGCCGCCGCGGGCGGTGCCGGGGATCCTCCGGGGGGCGCCTGCTCTGGCGGCCGCACCTGGAGCCCGACGGCCGGCGGAGGCAAGAAACTGCTCAACAAGTGCGCCGCCTCGGCAGCGGAGGAGAGCGGGACCGGCAAGAAGGACAAGGTAAGGTGCTCTGAGGTTCCAGAGCCACTGTGCGCACGGGGAAATCGAGGCACCGCTCGGATTCCTAGGTCCTACATCAACTTTGGCCTAGGACCGTGGGTTCAGGACTTCGGCGCTGCTTCCAGGTTCTGCCCCCTCCCACCCGTATTCCCCTAAATGGTTGGTCTGACACCGTCTCCTTCGCTGCCGCTACCAAAACGTACTCGCTCGGAGCCAACAGCCCTAGAGAGAGCGCCCCGCCCAGCCTTACCCTAGGAAGAGAGACCCAGCCAGTCCTTCCGGCTCCCGAGTAAAGTCCAGGAGCCTGGGCTGTCATGGGGTTAAAAGAGCATTTACTCTTGTCTCCCTCAGCACCCCCACCCCACCACCACCATGACGCACACACGACATGCGGATGGGACCTGAGGTCCCGAGCTGGAAAGGAACGTCGGATAGTACACAGTATTCTTGGTGGCAGATCCGGACCGGCTGTCCCTGAACTTGTATATGTAAATCCTTCTCAACGCCCCACCCTCCATGCCAGGTTTCCAAAGCCGGGCAGGCGGCCTTTTGTACTGGGAGCCGCACTGGGAACCTTCGTGCGTGCTTTTCCGGTTGACATTGACATGCGCTACCGCCGGGTGTGCTCCCCACCGACCAGGCAGTTCCTCCCTCTGTGCGCCGGAGGGGTCGGCCTATCAGTCCGGCTGAAAGGAGACCTAACCCTCCTACCTCCTTCCTGACCCGTCCCCGCCTTGCGGTCCCAGGGAGGGGGGGCTTTGTGGCAACCCCTTTCTTAATACATCAGGCCATCTTGATCCACCCCCTCCCCCGTGAAGCAGGCCAGTTATTACAGTCAAACTCAGCCCCCTCCTCCCCGTCACACTCCTGAGCCGCCCTCCCTGCCCCCATAAAATAATACTTGTTCTGTCTACTTCTGGTGGAAGGCAGTGTTTTGATTAAATCTGAGGCCCAGTGGGAGAGCTGGCTCCTTAGGGCAGGGTTGCTTGGCTGTCAGGTCTCTGCTCTCTTGTTCTCCCCCACATTCTTCTCCCAAAGGTAAACTTTCGCCCAGGCCTGGGCTGGGGCAGGCTGATCAAAAGTCTGAGTTTCTCTTAGGACTGGATGTCCAGACAGGAGGGAGACAGGCTCCTACCTGCCAGCTGGTGCTTGGAAAAGGATCTTTTTGTTTTCCCTGAGGGAGGAGTAAGGGGATGCCCTCCTTTAATTTTTCTGCCAAGCCCCCTCTCCTGGATGGCCTGGTGTATCCTTCTGGTCTGCCCAGGGCTGGTGCGTTGGGCATCTAGAGGATCCAACCTCCCCTTGGAGCAGTTTGGGTCACATATCAGAAGCTTGGCCTCTGGACTTCCTAAGCACCCAAGATGCCACACCTAGATGACAGTGAGTTGGGAGCCACCAGGGTTGTGGTCGATCTGAGGGGAACTGCAAAGAGGCCCCCTGCTATCTTCTGTGTGGCTCAAGCTTGGCTTGGTGCTTGGGCTGGGAGAACATGGAGTTTTGAGTACAGAAGGCACAAGATAGCTGTCCCCCCCACCCCCACCCCTGGGGGATGCAGCCAGCTGCTGGACTCCGTGCTTTCCCTTCTTACCCACAGCCACCCGCCTGGGGGCAGATCTCCTTCCTCTCCCGCCGCCTGCTCACTAAAGTCTTCTTTTGTGGCTTTCAAAACTTTAGTAAACATTTTTTTCCCAATTATAATTAAGACTGCTTCAAATACTTGGGAATAATATGTTTTGTAGCTGGAATGTCAAGTGTGTTTAAGACTTGGCCTCATTCCGTCACTGGATCCTCTCGTGGGTCTTCCCTGCGCCCTCCCCTGCCAGGGGCTGGCCTGGGCCCCTTGTGGAGTTGCTGTTTGCAATGAGTGGTGCGGTGACAGAGCCTGTCCTGCCATGCTGAGTGCTGGGATGGGGCCTAGTGTTAAGGGGGTCAGCGAGGGCACCTCAGAGGCAGGACCATTACGGAGCAGGAGGGGTGGGGACCACAGGAGGGTGGAGAGGAGAACCTGGTGCTTTAGGGAGCTGTATGCCAAGCCCCCGCGACTGGAATTGAGAGGTTAGCGTTAGGCAGAATCCTAGAGGGGCAACAGGGCCCGCAGGACCTTGTAGGCTGAGCACAGTGGGGACCAGGGAAGGGATTTAGCAGCTCCAATGACGTCATCAGCTCAGATATGGCTTTTTTTTCAGTACCGGGGATTGAACCCAGGGGCGTTCTACCTCCGCGCTACACCCCCGGCCCTATTTTTTATACTTTATTTTGAAACCGGGTCTCACGAAGTTGCGGAGGGCCTCATTAAGTAGAGAGACAGACACGGGGAGAGAGAGAGAGAGAGAGAGAGAGAGAGAGAGAGCGCGAGCTGAGGCTGACCGAGAACCCAGATCCTCCGGTCTCCACCTCCCAAAGTACTGGGATTATAAGCGTGCACCACCACGCCCGGCTTCAGATATGGCTTTTTTGAAACCATCTTCTTAGGCTGCTTTTCACCAATTAGGTTGTGACTTTGAACCCTTTGATCTCTTAAAGTTGTCCCTCTCAGGAGACTGGATTACAGTTACCAGATGTTTTTCTACCAAGAAGGAAGGGCATCTAGGGAGAGAGGGAGCTCACTTCAGTGCACCTGGAGGACTGGTAAAACAGATTGCTGGGGCCATCCTTGTAGTGTCTGATCAACAAGCCTGGTGGGGGGGGCTGAGAATTTATATTCTGACAAGTCCCGGGTGATCTTTGGCTGCTGATCCTGGGACCACACTTTAAGAAGCACTGATACAGCCATGACTTCTCTCTCCTTACTCTCCCTCTGAGTCTTCTGGCCAGGGCAGCTTTGGGATGCAGAGAGTCCAGATGCCCTGTCTCTGCCCTCCATGTGTGGCCACCTCCTGGTCCTGGGCCAGCCCCCCCACCTCATCAGGCAGTCTGGTTTTCACATTATTTCTGGCCAGACAGCTTTTGGAAGGTCAGACATACTGTGATCCAGCCCTGAACACCCCAGAGCCTTCCTCCTGCACCTCGCCCACCCATGGATCCAGGAAAACCCACTTCTGGCACCCCACTTGCCTCCTGCTGACCCAGTTTCCTTTGATCAGTCCTTAGGGCATTGGATGAAACTGTCAGGTCTGATGAAAGCCCCCTGCATGCCAGGCCCTGTGTTTGGTTTTAAAATCCAGTCTGAGTTGAGAGTTACTGTGGTATAGAGTGGGAACTATTGGTCAGTAGACCTCCTTCCAGTGCCACCCACCCCTCACTATGGTTTATCTCTGGGGACCCCTCTCCTGTCTCCCTCAATACCTTTGCTTCCCTCTGTCACACATTTAGGTGCTCACCTGTTCTCCCAGGTGAGTCCTGGGGCGCACACACCTATATCCTCCCTGCCCCCACCTCCAGCATCCAGTCTGGGGCATTTTCCCTTTTAGAATCACTTGGAAGAGAGACTGTGTTCATTGTGCTAGCCTAGCATGACTTAGCCAACTTTTAGCCAGCACTTACTTTGTACTCAGAGATAGCTTGGTATAAGTGCAAGCCAGGAGGGGAGGGAATGAAGAATGCAGAAGAAATCTCTTCCTGAGCCTCTGGAGAAGATCGATATGTATTTTCATCATTGTTTCCTGGTGTTTTTGTCTTGAGGATTTGAGGAGGTCTTTGTCTAGGAGGTGGAGGTTTTGAGCTGAATCTAGAGACTGAAGTAGAATTTCAGTGCAGGGGTTTGGGTGACAGACTGCTGAGTGCTTATATGTCAGGTTAAATGTGTGTACAAGTGTGCATGTAAGCATATGCACATGTGGGGGGCATCACATGTGTGCATGAACATATATATAAACCATCAGTGTAGGATATGTCCTTGGAACCCTGAAATTTCATGCAGACTGGTGAGCCAGGGAAGGGATGTGTTCAGAGCCATGGTCAAGGAGCATCCCAATCTTTAAACAGTTGCCAAAATCTGGAGGAATGGGGTCAGAGTCGGGAGCAGTTGCGATATAGTTCAGATGAGAGATGGTGAGGGCCTGAGTTCCTGGGAAGAGCAAACAACACTGTGGTAAGTAGAACTAGTATTCCTTCAAGTTGTGCTTTATTAAACAGCAACAACAAAGGTGACAAAAGAGGCCAGCTAGTTTGGTGGCTCTCCTTTAGTACAGCCAAACAGGTCTCGTACAGTTACATTTTCTGCTGGAGTTTTATTTCTTTTATCATAATTAAGTCAATGTTGCTTCTACCACAACGGAAAAAGTCAAGATGCATCATGACATCAGTTTCCCTGGGTTTTAAATACATGCTAATGTGTATCACCAACCAATATTT
>PVJS01002002.1:17500-89500 GCA_004027185.1 Glis glis
ATTTGTTCTACTGTTTTCCTTGGAGGGAGAAAGGCTCTGCTATTTACTAAAATGTGTGTCCTCCGTGCCCCCCATTCCCCATTTTCCTTTCCTTGCATCCTTCTGCCCTGATTGCCCCCTTCAGTCTGGACTTTCGCACGCTTAGAAGAGCCCCAGAACTGGCTTTTTTTCTCTCCCATCTGCCTCGGAGTTCTGTAAAAGAGATGTTAATGCAGCAATGGAGTTATTTTATAGCAAAATTCTCTGCACAGAGTTGGCGCATCCTGAAGGACAGCTGCACAAAACATGTGTCTTGTAACTGTCATGTCTTCTCATTCTAACACCAAGTGTTCCCTCCCTCCAAGCACTGGCCAGGCTGCCTGTGCCGTTTTAAGGAAAAAAAAAAAACCTGGTGGTACCTTGGCCCTTGTCCACAAGGAACTTAAGTTTCCTTAAAGGCGATCAGGTGACAGTGCTCTGTAGCCTGACAATCGCAGAACATGACTGATTACCCCAGGACTTAACCCCCAAGGCTTGACCTCATCCTCCCCCTGTTCCCCAAGCATTTCGGATCATAAAATTGGCTTTAAGAGGAAAATCTGAAACAGGTGTGACTTCAGCAGAGCCCTTCCCTGGTGAGTTTGGCTTATGCTGGGGGAGCCAGAAGTAGCGGGCTGTCAGAAGGGGTAGGTCAGGTTGGCCCCTGGAAAATAAACTGAGATTTGTGGCTTTGCAGCTAAGAATGGGGCCCCTGACTGGCGATGGCAGCACACCCCGCTGGCTGTCAGGCTGGGGGACGCAGCGGGGCTGCATTTCCTGCGGGACAGAGACAGGCTGCAGTGGCCTCTGGCTTTGTAACTTCTGTTTGGCCTATGTTGGCTGAGTTGCTGTCTACCACAGGCCACTGTCAGGAGTTGGGTGAGTACAGGGATGAATGGGGCTGGGTGGTGCTGGCCTGTAAGGAGTTTATCCTTTGGTTAGAGACACAGGAACCAAGGTTGGAACCCAGATCTGTGTGGCAGAATTCATCTATAAACCAAGAGGTGTGGATGAGCTGAGAGCCATCCTGGCACAAAGACTGTTCTGGGCCTTGATGCCATGGAGCCAAAGGAGAAGCAGAAAAAGGAGGAAGCTCATTTCAACTCAGGGAATTTAGGAAGGCTTCTCAGAGGAGGGAGCATGTGAGCAAAGAGGGTAGTCACTTGAATTAAGGGAACTTTCCATGGTGGGAGCTAATGCTTTTATTGCAGCATTATTATTATTAGTAGTAGTAGTAGTAATAGTAGTAGTAGTAATATTAGATTGCTTTTCTTGAGCCAGGTGCCATTCTGTGTGCTTTATATATAACTTACTCCTCACCACAGTCCTAAAGGTAGGTGCTGATATTCTCATTTTTACATAGGAGAAAACTGAGGCACAGAGGGGCTAAGTAACTTGTCTGAGGTCACATAGCCAGGAAGTAGCAGAGATAAGATTTGAAACCAGGTCTAGAGTCTTATGTTTTTGTTTTTGTTTTTTTGGTTTTTTTTTTTTTTAGGTACTAAGGATAGAACCCAGGGACATTCTACCTCTGAGCTACACCCCCAGCCCTATTTTTTATTCTTTATTTTGAAACAGGGTCTCACTAAGTGGTGGAGGGCCTAAGTAGCTGAGGCTGGCTGCGAACCTGTGATCCTCCTGTCTCAGCCTCCCAAGTACTGGGATTACAAGCGTGTGCCACCATGCCCGGCTTAGAGTCCTATGTTTTTAACCACTGTGCCATACCACAGTGGTATGGTAAGTTGCACGATCTAAGGCCTGAATTTTCTGTCTTATTTGTGGCCTGACTCTTTATAAAAATCTCCTCTTTTGGCATTTTAAGAGTCACTGATTTCTACCTTTCTGCGAGTGTCCCCTAGTTTAAAGGACACTTTTGCATCTCTCATTCATTTGCATCTCAGAGCCACTCTGGGGAAGGTGCTATAGTCCCCCCTTTATAGGTGAAGGAAGGGAGATTGTGGGAGGAGTGGTCTGTCCTGCCTCCCAGTGGGTTCTGCAGAGCCAGCAGCCAGGCCGGAGACCTGGTGTTCTGAGTCCAGTGCCCTTTGTGCTGGGGTGGTGTGGAGGTGGCTTGGCCAAAGCTCCAGTCCACAGGAAGGGTGACCGCCTGATTGATTTCCGTTTCTTTCGGTGTTTTGATTCTGAAACGCTTTGCTGAGACCATGAAGGTGCATCGACAGAGGCCCTTGCTTCCACAATGGAATTTTCCTTCTCTTCCTGTTTGGTATTTTCCAGTAATATTTCTATTAATGTTTCACTTTCAGAGGCTCAAACTTCCTGAGAGCTTGAGCTTTCTCAATCGTGAAGCCAGGAAGAACTGAATTTCCCTCTCAATCATTCAGTTCCTTTCCATTTCTCCAAAGGGAGCTCTCTGGATTTCCCATTATGCTGTAAAGGAAGGATCTTGGAGGTGGGTCCAGGGGATGGAGAGGGAATTAGTCAGGGCCCTGGGGGATGACTCAGCCCAGTGTTTTCCAAGCAGCATTTAATAGCAATGGTCAGAAAGGGGCTTCCCAAGGCCGAGGAGGGGAGAAGTGACTTGACAGGTTGGGGGGAGCTAGATCCTTTGGGAGGTGACTTGCGGGCTGGGCCCAAGGTCACCAGAGCCCATGTCAAGTTTTCATCCTCATTCATTCATTCATTCATTCGTTCATTTAACACATGTTGCTGAGAGTCTGCTATGTGCTGGGTATTGTTCTGTGCAGGTGCTAGAGATAGAGCAGTGCATACAAGATATCAAGTCTTGCTCCCCAGAGCCCGCCTGCTCATGAGAAGGGTCCATTAAACTCAGCATGGCAGGGGTAGCGACCATGGAGCAAAGAAAAGCAAGCTAAGGTGGGCCTGAGTTTGGTGGGGTGCTGTTTTATATGGGTGCTCAGAGAGGGCTTGGCTCAGGGCCAGGCTGGTATGAGCTACAGGGCTTTCCAAGAGAAGAGGGAAGAGACAGGTGGAAGCCCCAGGCGGGAACATGCTGGTCGGTTGTTCAGAGTGTAGAGGTCATAACGATCCCTGCGAGAGAGTGCCGAGAGGTGGGGCAGGCCGTGATGTAGGGGTCTTTCACTTGAACTCTGAGTGGGACAAGAAGCCAAGGGAGGGCCTGAGCAGAGGAGCAGAGACCCGACTCGGGCTCCAGGAAGGTCGCCCTGGCTGTTGAGTGGGGAGGACAAACGGGGAGACCTCTGGAACTGGGGCACTCGCAGCGGGTGAGGAGAAGAGGCCAGGTTCAGGGTGTCCTGAAGGCAGGGGCCCAGGGTCTCCTGACATGAGCCACAGAGAAGAGTCAGGGTGACTGCAAGGTATTGGCCTGAGCAGACAGGAGGACAGTGACCTTCGGCTGGAACAGGGTTGGTTTCTGTCACAATAAGGCAGATGGGGCTGGCAGAGGGGACACACTCCACCTCTAGGTCCCTGAGGACCCAGAGAAGACATAGATGGCCTCTGTTTGGGGTCCCAGGAGGAAACCAGAAGCCACCAGGAAGAAGAGGCCATGAGGAAGACGAGTCAGGGGAAGTGGTGGATGGGGCATCCCAGACAGAAGGGGTGCCATCCACAGGGACGCAGCTCAGAAGGGGGCACTGCTGTGTGCCCTCAGGTGTGGCCGGAGCTGGGTGCTTGCCAGGGTGTAAGCAGGGGTAAAGGGAAGCGCCGAGCAGTATGTGTGAGGGCCTGGCCTGCTCCTGGCTTGAAGGCGCCCAGGATTCCAAATTCAAGAGGCTGTGGAGGTGAAGGCGAGTGCCCTGGTGAAGTCTCCAGGGACAGGACCAGAGCTGCCACTGATTGCTAAGCACAGGGTTTCATTACTGACCACTTTCGATTGTTGGGAAAGCTCTCCCTTATGTGGGCTTCACAGGACATGGCTGCAGGGAGGAGGCAATCAGAGGTAGGAAGAATGGGACTCGCCAGGCTTCTCCAGTCATGGCAAAAATCTAAAAATGAAAATGACCAGAAACTACTTGACAATGAAACGTCACCATTTTGTTGGACGTGCCCTCCCAGAAAGCCAGACAGCCCCTTAATCCCTCCGGTGCATTCTAGAGCCGCAACATGTGATTTAGGGACCACGTGGTGCTAGAGGAAAGGCACAGCCCCTACCTGCCCTCCTGTGTGGGCCGGTGAGTTGCCTGTGTGCTGAGTTTGTTTTTAGAAGGAGGCAGGCTCGGGTTTTGAAGTGTATTTCAGTCTCAGTGGTAACTTTCCCCTCTTATCACAAGACTAAAAATAAGTCTGGTATAGAAAATATAGGTAAGCAAAACGAAAATAGAAACCAACCCTAATTCTGTAATGCAAAGGAACCACTGTTAACGTCTTAGTGTTTTTCCATTTTGCCTTTTTTTTCAGTGTATATGTATCCACTTTTCTCTCCACAAAATTTAAGTAGCACTGTGTATTTTTCTTCTTTTTGCTCGAAGCCATGGAATGATGTCTACGTTATCTTACAAGCATCAGCTGCAGCAACTGAATGGCAGCATCATGTTCTGTGTGCATATTTCCCTTCTCCCTGGTTTGCACTAATTTAGCAGCACTGCGATGAACACCTTTGTAACTTTATTCTTTGCATAGGTCTGTGATGACTTTCCTGGGATTGATACCAGACGGAGAATTGTTGTGCAAATGGTAAAAGTTTTGGTATTGTATTCCAGAAAGACCTTACAAGTTGCCGGCCGTGGTGGCGCACGCTTGTAATCCCAGTACTTTGGGAGGCGGAGATCGGAGGATCAGGTTCGCGGCCAACCTCAGCTAGCTCGCTCTCTCTCTCTCTCTCTCTGTCTCTGTCTCTCTCTCTACCTAGTGAGGCCCTCCGCAACTTCGTGAGACCCGGTTTCAAAATAAAGCATAAAAAAATAGGGCCAGGGGTGAGCGCGGAGGTAGAATGCCCCTGGGTTCAATCCCCGGTACTGCAAAAAAAAAAAAAAAAAAAAGACCTTACAAGTTTATGCCCATTTTACTGTTCTTGCCCAACTCTGGGGATTCTAATACAATTTGATTTAATTTGCAACTTCTTAGATTACTGGTGCATATGTGTATTGACCATTTGCGTTGCTTTTCTAAAATTGTTTATATCTTCTACCCATCCTTTCCTACAGCAGAGTTTTATCTTTTTATTTATTTATTTGTAGTACTGGGGATTGAACCCAGGGGCCTTCTGAGCCACACCTCCAGCCCTCTTTTTATTTTTTATTTGGAAACAAGGTCTCACTAAGTTGCTGAGGCGATCCTCCTGTCTCAGCCTCCCAAGGACTAGGATTACAAGCGTGTGCCACCACATCCAGCTGAGTTTTATCTTTTTATTGGTTTGTAAGAATTCTTTGTGGATTAAGGATGGCAGCCCCTTGCCTGCCATTTGGATTGAAGAATGTTTTTTTAAGTTTGCGGTTTGGCTCTTGGTTCTCTGTCTGGAGATGGCTATTGCTTACAATGAATTTTTTCTGTTGTTAAATCATCTCAGTGTTCTTCATGATTTCTTGAGTGTGCTGTTTAGAAGAGTCTTCTGTACTCCAATATTTACCAATATTTTCTTTTACTACTTTGATGATTTCTTTCTTTTTACCCTGAAGTTTTAATCTGTTGCAGCCTGAGTTTGTGGTACGAGGTAGGGTCATCGTTTTAGTTTTTTTGAAGAGCTGGTGTGTTTCTGGACATCCTCTCCTCTTTGCTTGCTCCAGATCTGCTGGTATTTCTTCAAGTGCTTCTTTAGACTTAAATATTTTGACTCCCTCTCACCCTGACTGTGTTTAGGTCTCATTGGTGATTATGATAATGACGATGAAGCCTTGTCTTTCTAAAATGATACCTTTCGTCTGCAGATAACCATGCACTTATTACCGTCAACTCCTGACACCGAGGGAAGTAACCAGGTGTTAGCACTTCATCTTCAGATGCAAAACCTGAGGTGGTGGGTGGGGTGTGACCAGGAAAGACTTACCTTCCTCTGATGGAGCCAGCTTCCCTCCAGGATGTGGGGCTGGGCTGCTTTGGTGCCTTTTTTTTTTTTTTTTGGTATTGGGGATTGAACCCAGGGGCATTCTATGAATCCTGAGCAACACCCCCAGCCCTTTTTATTATTTTATTTATTTATTTATTTATTTATTTATTTATTTGCAGTACCAGGGATTGAACCCAGGGGCATTCTACCTCTGAGCTACACCCCCGGCCCTATTTTTTATCTTTTATTGAAACCGGGTCTCACCAAGTTGCAGAGGGCCTCACTAAGTAGCTGAGGCTGGTTGCGAACCCAGATCCTCTGGTCTCTGCCTCCCAAGTACTGGGATTACAAGCGTGCACCACCACGCCCAGCTCTGTTTTTTTTATTTTGAAACAGGGTCTCACTAAGTTGCTGAGGGTCTTGCTAAGTTGCTGAGGCTGGCCTCAAGCCTGCAATCCTCAAACCTGCACCTCCCAAGTGCTGGGATTGCAGGTGGGTGCCACTGCACCTGGCTCGTCTAGGTATATTTGGGATGATCCCTCACTGTGGTCCACCCAGCCTGCATGGCTTTAACTGAGAAAGCATGTTTCATCTTTTGCACAGTGTCTGTGGAGGAAGAGATGTAGCATTCTGTTGTCCACATAGCACATTTTTATGCCAGCCATGTTCCAGCAGTGGGCTGAGGCCTGCAAGATAGTCAGACGTGATTAAGTCTGAGTGCTCTAACTCAGAGCCCAGGAGGGGGCATTGGAAAGGCCCATGACTATCTCCAGTGCAAGACAGGAAGAGTTCAGGGCCAGCAGAGAGAGGCAGGTGAATGCCTTTCAGAGTAGAGAAGAGAAGCAGATGAGCCGAAGTGGGTTCAGGCCACAGTAGAGTGTAGGAGTAGGAGTGTGTTGACTGGATGGGTGAGGCTCGGAGGTGTGGCATGTGGGAACTACATGACTTTGGTCACTTAGATGTTTTAACACCTGCTGAAGTCCAGTTCAAGTGATACTAATTCATAATTCTCCATCTCCCGGCCGTTTCTGTCTCCCTCAACCCAGGTACCCTGCGTCTTCAGTCCGTGAGCGGCCCTTCCTTGATGGCTCTGGCCCGGTCCTCTTTTCTGGCTCAGGCCAGTGTCGGGCTGATGTTCCCTGCAGTGTCTGCTGTGGGATGTATAACATTAATGAATTGGCACTGGAGGAACCGATTAAATCCAGGAGTGTGGGTAGAATATAAATTCAGAAAAAGTGCAGGTTTTTGAACACCGATGAACACTTCTATGGTTCTAAGAGGCCATAAAGTGTCTACCGAGTTGAGTACACCACGTGTCACACCATGTCATTGAACCCTAGACCAGCTCCGGTGGCACATTAGAATCATGGAGAGCAATTTTTAAAATTCAGTTTGTTGGGCTCCCATCCAGATTAATTAAACCGTGATTTGTGGAGGTAAGCCCCCCAAATGATTGCCACCTGTAGCCAAGGCTGAAGTCGGCCATCTTAGACCTGGGCTCCTGGGTTCCCAGGAAAGCCTGGGGATTGCCCAGCCTAACCCTCTTCTATCTGTGATTGAAAACTCTAGACTTGTGGGGTCCCAGGAAAGCTTGGGGGTCTCCCAGTCTGATTGTCTTCCATCCATGATTGAAAACTTCAGTGATGAGGATATTTGTCACCCACCACCCAGGCCAGTCTTTGCACAGCTGGGGTTGAAAGTTTTTTCTGATGGTCACTGCGATTTAGCATGAGTGTGTTGAGTGCCTGGTCTTTATGGGAGCTCCGTTGGTTGAAGTTTTTCCTGTGTAGAGTCTACCACTGTCTTAGTTTGATTCTCTTAGGTCAAATAGAACCAGTTAGACCTTGCATCTCCCACCTGAGGCCCCTCAGATGTGTGATGGGATCGTCCAAGGCAGAGGGCAGCCATAGGCTAAAATATCGCCACGCAGGGCCAGGTTCCTGAGTGGGCACCAGCTGCCAAGGGCAAGGACCCTTCAGTATCACAGGCTTGGAGGACCTTGACAGAGCCCAAGTCTTGGAGCTTCCTGTGGACTAGAAGTGACCCAGTGGAGCAGGTTCCGAGGGGGTGGGCCAGATCTAAGGAGTTAACTTCAGACAATGATCAGATGAGGACCAGGGTCATATTCACAGGTGGATTTGGGGGAGTTGAGCAAAGAGAGGGGAGCAGGTGGGACCCACCACCCGGGCCTTTCACCTTCAGTGAGCAGCAAGTGAAGCAAAGGTTGCCTGGCTGAGTGGCTGGCAGGGGCTGGCAGTCTCTGTCCTTGGGGGTGGCCAGGTGCCCAGAGCTGTGGGTCCAAACACGGCAGGACCGTAATGGTGTTCCACTGTGGTGGCATGAAACAAACACTGGCTTTAGGGTCCGAAGTCCTGAGCTCACATCCTAGCCCTGCTGCTTGGAAGCTGTGTAACTCGGGACAACGGATTAGCTTCTCCAGGCTGGAATTCCCCACCTGTCATGTGGGGACAATGGACCATGTTTCTGGGTCACTTGCTCTGCCTTGTGCCAGATGTTTCATTTGCCATGTCTGATTCTTGTGGTAGGTCAGGAAAGGGTGCTATGAGAATCCCCGTTTTACAGATGGCAAGACGTTTGAGAGGTTCCGTTCTGGGGAAGTACATCAGTCACTGGGAAGATTAAATAACATCTTTGGTTTAAGTAGCAGAGCACAATGACCGGCAAGTGGGAAGAGCTTTGTGAATGTTTTTATATTATTTTGGCCACACTTGTCCTGGGCCTCAGTCCAACTTCAAACTTTGGGCTTCCTATTAGCCACAGTAAAGCCAGCGGGGCGCCTTTTCAGATCTGTGATATTGTCCTCAGAAAGTGACCCTGGTATCCTTAAAAAGTGACCCTGGTAGAGCCTGGCGTGGTGACACACACATAATCCCAGCGACTTGGGAGGCTGAGGCTAGAGGATTGCAAGTTTGAGGCCAGCTTGGGTAATTTCATGAGACCCTGTTTCAAAAAAAACAGTTTTGTGTTGTATCTATGAGGCCAGGCATTTAGCTCTCAACCATTGATAAAACATTTGGTTGGAGCCATGCTCTCTCCATACGCGTTTCATCAGGTTAATGCTACCAACGGAGCACCAGGAAGGCTTCATGGAGGAGGTGGCCTAGGAGCTAGGCCTTTGGTGGATAGGGAGGATTTCATACATAAAAATTGGTAGTCAGGTGTGGTGGCACACGCCTGTAATTCCAGTACTTGGGAGGCTGAAACAGGAGGACCACAGGTTCTCAGCAAGCCTCAGCATCTTATTGAGACCCTGTTTCAAAATAAATAAAATAGAACTAGGGGTATAGCTCAAAGGTAGAGTGCCCCTGGGTTCAATCCCCAGTACCCCCCCCCACACACACACACACATTGGGGGGTGTGAGGAGGGTATTCTGAGAGGGACTATGTGAATGGTCCCTTGTGGCTGAAGGAGATGTTGGAATGGGGATAAGTCCAGGTGTCAGAAGGCCTTCAGGGCCAGGCCACAGAGTTTGGTCATTATTCTGCAGTGGTGAAAGCCGGATCTGTGCTTTAGGAAAACCCATATGCCTGCAACTTAAGAGGATGGGTTAGAGGAGGGAGGCCAAGCTGAGCCTGGAGGTGGGGACCCCAGTTGGGAGGACATCAGATGCTGTAGGCAGGGGCAGCGAGGGCCTGACCCCAGGCTGCATCCTTAAGCTGTGAAATACTGCCAGTGCCTGCCCAGGCAGCTCTCAGACCACACTGGTCAATGGAGGGAAATTGAGCGCTTGTCAAGAGATAGATTTTTTGGAATCACTGTTGTCAATAGCCAAGATGCCCTCTGTCGGAGCTTGTGAGTTATCCTGTCCCCTAGAACATTTGTCCCCATTCTGTCAGAGTCAGAGGGAGCATGTGCTGGGGTCTCCGAGTCTGGGTGGGTTGGCTGTACATCAGCCCCTCAAGGTCCTGCTGGGGGAACCTGGGAGGAGGAGGTGGAGGCCTGTGCAAATCTGACTTCTTGCTTCTAAAGAAACATGGAGCAGGAACAGGCAGAGCCACCCACCAGCACATCTGTTTGGGACTCAGGAGATAAGGGCTGTGTGTGCTCCAGGAACCCATGACGCTAAGCACTCTGCCTCAGTTCAGAACTCTGCTCTCCCGTCTCCCAGCACTGCACGGAGCTAGAGGTGTTGCGAGTGGTCGGGGTCAATGACAGCTGCTAGAAGGAAGCGGTGGAGAAGCCACTGCTGTTGTCCTTGGAGTCTTCTGGAGAAAGGAATGCAGAAGGGAACAGGGAGCACCGGGCTCTGAGCCCAGTCGGGCATCCAGCCTTTGGACCATATCCTCCCAAAGGAGGCTGCTGCTGCTGCTGCTGCTGCTGCTGCTTCTTCTTCTTCTTCTTCTTCTTCTTCTTCTTCTTCTTTTTTTCTTTTTGGTACTGGGGATTGAAACTACAGGCATTCTACCTTTGAGCTAAACCCACCCCCTTGCCCTATTTTACGTTCTATTTTGAAACAGAGTCTGGCTCAGTTGCTGAGGCCAGCCTCGAATCCATGATCCTTCTGTCTCAGCCTCCCAAGTACTGGGATTGCAGGCATGAGCCACCCACCACACCTGGCAAAGGACAGGCTCTTTGAGAGACAGTACAAGCTCAGGATCCTTCAGGTCCCTGGAGGCAAAGAAGCCTCCATGAAGATGTTTGCTGACCTCCGCTGAAGAGCTCCCACCCCCCACCCCCAGGATCCCGGGCAGTTCCTTCCACCTTCACTGCCCCCCCACCCCTCACGACCACTGTGGCCAGCAAAGCTCCCTTTATAAAGCCAGAAGGGATGCTTCATAAAGATCTAGGAATAACACTGCCGTCAGCAGGCTCCTCCTACTGGGCTTCCGCAGGGCCCTGGATCTGTCTGAAAGCCATCTGTGGTGTGACTGGGAAGTGACAAGATGGTAGGAGTTGGTGTCATCACTTCCTAGTCACCCACAGGACAGCTGAGAACATTGTGACAGCCTGGATTACACTCCCAGAACTCGGGCCTGAAGGTTGTCCAAGCGCAGATACCAAGCCCCAGGCGTGGGCCTGGGGTCTCACCTGCCTGCCGGCACCTGCTCAGAGGCACAGAGGCTGTGTCACCTACAGACTAAGGTAGAAGCAGCCTGGCCTGGAGAAAGCAGGGAAACACCTTCATCCAGGCAGGCCCTTTGTTTGGAGGGGTCCCTAAAGGTTATTAGACACGAAGCCTCTGGTGGAAGCAGAAATTGCTGATCTTGACAGCTCAGAGCGCTGCTGACAAAGCAGCTCCGTGGCCAGAGCTTGTATCAGTGCACGGGCGAGGACACAGTCCTTTTCTTTTCTTTTTTTAGTGCTGTTCAGTTCTCTTTCTCCCTCCCTCCCTCACAAGTAGAAGTGTCCTTTTTGTAGGTACTTTCTGACCCTTTAGGGAATGGCTATCCCAGAAAACATACTTTTTTGTGTGTGTGCTGGGGATTGAACCCAGGAACATTCTACCTCTGAGCTACACCCCCAGCCCTTTTAATTTTTTATTTTGAAACAGGGTCTTGCTAGGTTGCTAAGGGTCTTGCTAAGTTGTTGAGTCTGTCCTTGAACCTGTGATCCTCCTGTCTCAGCCTCCCAAGTATTGGGATTACAGGTGTGTGCCACCATGCCCAGCTTATCCCAGAAAATATTTTAACCCTTTTTCTTTTGATGATGTTTCTGTTTTGATGTTTTTTTCTGGTTTTACCTGTTTCTCTACAAACTGAAACACTTTGGAGTATTAGATTTCTTAAAGTTCAGTGGCTTCTAGTTCCATTTGTATTTAGACGTTTTGTACCTCAAAAGTAAATTTCAATTGTGTACTTTTTCATTTAGAATTATTTGATATTTCAGTATGTCTTTTTTTTTCCTTTTTTTATTTTTACTTTTTGGTACTGGGGAATTGAACCCAGGGGCATTCTACCTCTGATCTATACCCATAACCCTATTGCATTTTGTATTTTGAAACGTGGTCTTGCTAAGTTGCTGAGGTTGGCCTCAAACCTGAGATCTTCACATCTCAGCCTCCCAAGTACAGATTACAGGTGTGTGCCACCACGCTAGGCTATACTTCAACATTTCTTTCTTTTCTTTTTTTTTTTTTTTTTTGCAGTACCGGGGATTGAACCCAGGAGCATTCTACATCCAAGCTACACCCCCAGCCCTAATTTTTATTCATTATTTTGAAATAGGTTCTCATTAAGTTGTGGAGGGCCTCACTAAGAAGCTGAGGTTGGCCTCGAACCTGCGATCCTCCTGTCTCAGCCTCCCAAGTACTGGGATTATAGGCGTGCACCACCACACCTGGCTTCAGCATTTCTTTTTCTTTTTTTTTTCTTTTTGTGGTACCGGGGATTGAACCCAGGGGCGTTCTACCTCCGCGCTATACCCCTGGCCCTATTTTTATACTTTATTTTGAAACTGGATCTCACAAAGTTGCGGAGGGCCTCACTAAGTAGAGAGAGAGAGACAGGGAAAGAGAGAGAGAGAGAAAGAGAGAGAGCTGAGGCTGGCCGGTCTCCACCTCCCAAAGTACTGGGATTACAAGCGTGCGCCACCACGCCCAGCTCGGCTTCAGCATTTCTGGTGGCCACCTTAATAGTAATGGGAAGGGACTTTTATCAGTAAGGTTTCTGGAACAAAGCAAGAAGCTCCTACATTCTCGTGTCTTTTACAGACTTTTCTTTAAAATATTAAAAAAGGAGAATCAGGGTTTACCTGGTAGGAAGAGGCCTGGCTTCCTTAGAAGATCTGTATATTTGAATTTCAAAGGCATGTTTGAATATGAAATTGAAGGTAACCTTGAATTCATAGCCTAAAAATCAGAGACAAGTAAGTTAGACTGTCATTAAGTCTACCCCACAGCCACTGGGGCATGACATTTTCTACTCCTTAATGAAAGACCACTTGAGCCCTTTTGTTGAAGGACTTCTGACATCCCCTAGCCTTGGTCTTGGGGTTGAACATTCCAAACACTGACTGGGATTGATGGGTGGACCCAGAATCACAGGATGTGATTTAGGGATTGCAGCAAGCTGTATGGGTTGCAGATTGTCCTGCACTTGATTTAAAAACGTCCTTGCAGTGCCTGGCCTGAGAGTAAAGCAGTATAGGGCAGTGGAGGAGCTCTGCTCAGGGTTAGTCCTGGTTCAAGGTGAGGGTCTGTGACCTTGGACAAGACCCTTGACCTCTGTTTTACCACCTTTAAATGAGGATGTTCATTCCTATCCTGAGGTTACCTGAGAAGGCAGTTGCCAGAGGACCTTATAAATCAAAGTTGCCCTAAAAATGTTGTTGACTAAGCCAGGCATGGTGGCGCACACTTGTAATCCCAGTACTTGGGAGGCTGAGACAGGAGGATCACAGGTTCGTGGCCAGCCTCGGCTACCTAGTGAGGCCCTCTGCAACTTAGACCCTGTTTCAAAATAAAGAATAAAAAATAAGGCTGGGGGTGTAGCTCGGAGGCAGAAAGCCCCTGGGTTCCATCCCTAGTACCGTAAAAATGTTGTTGACTTGATCAGAAAGACTGACTAGAAGCAGTGAGGGAGCAGCGCAGACACAATGCGGTGAAGCTTCAAAGTTGCTACTCTGGGACCCAGCAGTCCCTTCCTAGGAATGTATTTTTTTTTTTTTTTTTTTTTTTTTTGCGGACCGGGGATTGAACCCAGGGGCGTTCTACCTCCGCGCTACACCCCCGGCCCTATTTTTTATTTTATTTTGAAACCGGGTCTCACGAAGTTGTGGAAGCCTCACTAAGTAGAGAGAGAGAGAGAGAGAGAGAGAGAGAGACAGGGAGAGACAGAGAGCTGAGGCTGGCCGTGAACCCGGATCCTCCGTTCTCCACCTCCCAAAGTACTGGGATTACAAGTGTGCGCCACCACACCCGGCTCCTAGGAATGTATTTTAAGGATAGCGTGAAGAGAGTCACAGTGATTTAGTTACAAGTCATCACCTACAGCATTTAGAAAAACAAAACACTGGAAAACACCTAAATATCCCACCATGAGAAATGGCGAATGTGTGGCACATACCTATAGTGAAAAGAAACACAGCCAAGAAAGCTGAGTTGAGCAACTCTACTGTAGGATCGTGTGTGGGGGGGGAGGCTAACGGTGTAATGCTTTTTAAAAGCAGTATGTAGCCCGGCCTCATGGCCGCACGCCTATAATCCTAGTACTTGGGAGGCTGAGACTGGAGGATTGCAGGTTTGAGGACAGTCTCAGCAAGTAGTGAGACTCATCAACCTAGTGAGACCCTGTTTCAAAATAAAAATAAAGTCAGGCGTGGTGGCGCATGCCTGTAATCCTAGTACTTGGGAGGCTGAGACAGGAGGATCAGAGGTTGAGGACAGCCTCCGCAACTTAGTGGGACTCTCATCAACTTAGTGAGACCCTGTTTTAAAATAAAAGATAAAACAGGGCTAGGGGTGTACCCAGAGGTAGAATACCCCTGGGTTCCATTACCAGTACTGCAAAATAAATAAGCCGGGCGTGGTGGCACACGCTTGTAAGCCCAGTACTCGGGAGGCTGAGACCGGAGGATCTGGGTTCGGGCCAGCCTCAGCTACTTACTGAGGTGAGGGAGGCTCTCCGCAACTTTGTGAGACCCTGTTTCAAAATAAAGAATAAAAAATAGGGCTGGGGGTGTAGCTCGGAGGTAGAATGCCCCTGGGTTCCATCCCTACTACTGCAAAAAATAAATAAATAGATAGAAAAATAAATAAATAAATAAATAGATAGATAGATAGATAGATAAAATAGGGCTGGGGGTATAGCTCGGAGGTAGAATGCCCCTGGGTTCAATCCCCAGTACCACACATCATCATCATCATCATCATCATAGGATATAACTGAGCAACTTAGCAAGATCCCATCTCAAAATAAAAGGGCTGGTATTATAGCTCAGTGGTAGATCACGCCCAAGTTCAATCCCCAGCACTGCAAAAACGAAACAAAAAACAGGTTATCCCAAACTCTGGATATTTGTATCCTCTCTCCCTCCCCCAGTTCCCACCTACACAGGTGGAAGAAAGACTGGAAGGAACTAGATCAAAATGTGAACAGTGGTTATGACTAGAAGGATGGACTATTTTGCAGCTATTAAAAACAAGCAGATTATTTGTTTAATTATAAATGTAAATTTAAAATAAAAAAGTTCTCTCAAGTGCACTGTGGAAGGGCAGGAAGAGCAGGCCTGCCAGCTCCCAGCTGAAGCTTTTGCTGGGGCCATCTGAATGATCTGTTGAACTTCAAAGCCAGGAGTGTCTCACTGTGTTGGAATGCTGGTGATGAGGATCACAGGAAGTGGTGACAAGCCCTTTGTTATATAAGCTCACCAGGCTTGCTCATTGGTGCCAGCGCTGGCCCTGGGTGCTTGATGGGGACATCATCTGTCTGTGTCCGGAGCCACAGCCCAGCGAGGGCAGGGACCTGTGTGGGAACTGCACACTCAGGCACGGGAAGCTGCAACTCACACCCTCTCTTGCTTAACTCTCCTGCACACTGGGCTGTTCCATGACAGGAGAAAGGCCAACTTGGAGGGACTGAGTGGAATTTTTCCTGACCTGGGAAGGTGTGGAGATTTTCCCCTGACCCCTTTGGAAAAAAATCTGTCTCAACTGCCTCCAAAAGCAAGAACGACCTGCCTTTTGATGTGCTTCTGTCTCTCCGTCCCTATCTGTCCTGCATTGACAGCTGTGGTCCTGCTGAAGGCTTTAGGGTCTGCTGTGGCTCCAGAGGCAGATGGCAGTTTTCTCCTCTGTTAACTTCTCTGCGGGAGGCAGGCAGTACTGGCCTTGCACATGACAGGTGCCCAGTGAAGCTGGGCGGCCTCCTTGTTTCCTGTACCACGGTGGGCGGGGAGGGGGAGCGCACATGTGCACACTTGTGGGTAAGGAGATCGGGCCCTTGCAGCCAGAGAGCATCTCAGCCTTGTGCCTGAGGTTTTAGCTGCTCTCTATGGAACACCACTGTATGCTGGGTGCATTTGAGATATCGCCGTCTGTGATCTCACGGGCTCTTGAATGGAAGGCATCCTCCATTTTTCACACAGGGAAGCAGACTCAGAGGGCAGGGGCGTGCCCAAGGCCTGCCACACTTCTCAGTTTTCATTAACATTCCTGTGTTATCTGGATACCAGGGCCTGGGCTCCTTAATTCACCTCACACAGCTGGCACAGAATCGGGAACAGCATAGCCACTTGGGGCGTGTTGAACCTTGAACTTCCATGGCCAGGTGATTTGGGGCAAGTCCCACCCCCTTTCTGGGCCACAGTGTCTGTGTTTATAAAATGGTCAGGTGTTGTTTCTCACAGGCCCTGTATTTTCCAAAGACTTCAGCCACCCCAGACCACAGTTTCCTATGGAACGTGGTTGTTCTTGTAAGAGGTAGTCACAAGTGACTGCAGTTTGTTTGTTGGTTGGTTGGTTGGTTGGTTGGTTGGTTGGTTGGTTGGTTTATGGTGCTGGAGATTGAACCAAGGGGGATTTTACCTCTGAGCTATACCCCCAGCCATTTTTATTTTTTATTTTGAAACAGGGTCTCATTAAGTTGCTGAGGCTGGCTGAGAACCTGTGGTCCTCCTGTCTCAGCCTCCCAAGTACTGGGATTACAGGCCTGTGCCACCACCCCCGGCTCAGCTGTGGGGTTTTTACTATCAGGCCGAGGCCCAGACATCAGATGACTGTTGTCCCCAATTAACGAGACACAAGAAGTAAAGTTGCACAACTTTATAATGAAACCACACTGCTCACTGTGATTTCAGCTCCTCCTGTGTGGCAGGCACAACGTCCTGCCCCTGGCAGCCTTGAACGCTCATTCCTTGGCCCGTGCACCCACCTTTTCACCTGAATTGGATTTGGAAAGGCCTTGGGTGGTTTCCTCTGAAATTGCAAAGGATGGAAGATTTACCACTCCAAGATGTTCAAAGAAATGTAGGGTCTCCTGGGGACCCTGCTCAGAGAAGAGAGACCCCCAAAGACCCTGGACATGAATGTGTTGCCCCGAGGGTAACCATGTGTTCTTGTTTGGGAGTGTTAATGCTCATGTATCTAACACAGGAGTCAGCAAACTTTCTATACAGAACCAGATAGTAAGTATTTTAGGCTTTGTGTCCAAATGGTTTTTGTTGCAGCGACTCAGCTCTGCCCTCATAGTGCAGAAAAGACCATGGACGCAAATGAATGGACGCGGGCTGTGTTCCAATACCATTTTGTTTATAAAAATAAAGCGTCACCCGACCCTGGTTGAAAACATTAGGCACCTCTCTTCGTAATCACGGCCCATGTTGACTTGTTCTCTTTGAATTTTATCTAAACCTGTTTTGACCTGGAGCACATGGAGAACCCCACTCACCCCACCCCCTTGGTTTCCCGCAAGCCACCTGTGACCTAGACACACAGGTGATCCTTGACTGCTCCTTAGCTGCACAGAAGTTGCCCACATTCTCATGCCAAAAAATGTATGTCTTAACACTGCACCGTCTATTTTTCTAGCAACTGTGTCCTATGTAGGATCTTTTATTATATAGTCTGGTTCGTTATGAAGAGGTAAGAAAATGACATGCTGTCAGAATGCTTATCATTAGGGACTTTTCAAATGCTGTCAGAAGAAAAGCCCCATACCTGGTGTCTTACATTGCTCCAGTATTGATTCTGCTGGTTTGTCCTTTATCTTCTGTTCTCCGAAAGTGACTCTGGACGTGTCATTACTAACATTCCCTCCCCATGGCTTCTAACATACCCAGGTCGTGGTGTGACATTGCAGCGCCCCTTGCCTTCCACCAGGATGCAGGCTCACCTGCATGCCTCTGCAGCATGCCTTCTCCCTCCGCCCCGCCAAGCCCAGCTCAGCTGTCATGCCATTCAGGGGGCCCCAGATCTCCTGTTTCCCTTTCTCCGTGTGCACGTTCCCATGCCTCTGTGGTAGGATCGGTTGTATCCTGTCGTGGTTCTTGTGTCTGTTGTCCCTGCTGGGCTTCTGAGAGCTTCAGTGACCCCACATCTCCACACACTGACCCCAGAGTGGACCTGGGAATGCTTGTATGAGCGACCTCAGAGAGGTTGGTTGAGGGCCCAGTGTGTTCTGAAACCCTGAGAGTCCCCAAAACTTCCAGTAACTCCAACGTGGGAAAACACCCAAAACTCTGGTGCCCTTGGAGCAGCCAAGACACACCCCATCTTCGGCATCTGTGGCTCAACAGGCTGAGCGGCTTGGGCTACTGCCTTTCTGGTGTGGGGGTGGGGGGTGGGGGTGGGGGTGGGGAGACTCCCCAGTGAGCATGGCAGGTGGGCATCTAGAAAGAGCAGCTTTGTGAGCAGGTATGGAGCAGCTCCTGTATGCAAAGCCTTACCCTAGGGGCTTGGGCGTGGTCTGGACAGGGTTCGGTTGGGTGGGACTTAGGGCCCTTTACTGCCTGCATCATGCCTGGCACATAGGAGGTGCTCAGTAAGTATTTTATGAATGAATAAATGAATTGGACTAGAAGGACATTTTTCTGGAAAGACTTCTTGTGGCCTCATTGAAGGGCTGCAAATACCACACTGAGGAGTTAATTGAGCCTTCGCCCCACAGTCAGTGGGGACTCAAGGACAGGTTTGTGCAGGGAGGGACGTCTGTGCAACATGTGTCACACTTACCCCATTATTTGCCCTTTCCGGTGTGACTGGGATGCCAGATGATGAGGTGTTGGCTACACAAAGCACTTCCTTGTGTCTGAGAGAGGCAGGGCCAGCCTTGAAGCCAGGTAGCCACCAGCCTCCTCCCTGTAATTGATGTGCAGTGGCAGGTTGGAGTGGGCTGCCAGGCAGAGCCAGGGCCTGCCCGCCTCTCTAGGTCACCGCCTTAGCTTGCTGGCTCCAGCACAGGCGCCGTGGCTCTGCCACAAGGCCTGCCCTTCTTAGCTTGCCAGGCTGCCAGTGTGTTCTGGGAGGATTGGAGGGGTCTGTGGCCTCTCCCGGGACTCTGAGTAGTTGAAGGTTCCTGTGTGTGTGTAAGTGGGGGGTAACCACTAACCCTGGGTTTCTTTCCCCCAAACTCCCCCTACTCCAGCTCCATGTTCCCAGGCTCAGTAACCTTGGGCTCCTCCCTACAAATCCCTAGAGATGGCTTTTCTGGGAGGCTGCAACTCACTGTTTTCAGATTGGGAAATGCAGAGTTAAGATGTCAGCCCCCAGGATCTAAGTGTGCAGAGCAGTTACCTGACCGGGGTGGGGGTCAGCAGTTTGCTTCCTTTCTGTTTGTTGGATGAGTCCCCAGGTACAGGCACAGGGAGGAGTGTACAGCAGGACACTGTAGAGCAGGCAGAGAAAAACTGGGAGCAGCAGCGGACAAAGGAGATCAGATGGATCGACTCTGGAAAGGGAATCTGGGCAGGCTCCTTGGAGGAGGTGGAGGTGGGTTTCAGTTTGACCCCGGGAAGTGGCCAGGGGAAGAATGACAAGCACTGGAGGCCAAGGGCCCACCTCAGCCCAAATCATGGAGGTTGGCAAGACCAGGTCAGGTCTAGAGAGGAGGGCGTGGGGCTAGAGCTCAGAGTGGGAACAGGTGGGGCTGTGTGGCAGGGGCTGGCATGTGAGTGGTAATGAGGCAGAGGGGCCCCCTCTGAGCCTCTGTCACTGCAGGGACCCAGGGGCAACCCAGGGGCGGGCGTTTGGCCAGTGTGGCAGGAGTTAAGAGGAATTCGATTTCTAGGCTGGGTCGGGTCGCGCCAGGGAAGCAGTGCTTGGACAGTCTGGAATTGGGCTCCTGCTGTTCTGGCCGCCTCTGCTGCTTTCCTGGCCTGGCCTTCCAAGAGCTCGTCAGAGAGCCTGTCACAAGTGATTTCCCAGGGAAGCTAGCAGATGGGCAGGGTGGAAATGCCTCTCCCTTTTTATACTCCCAGCTGAAGCCCAGGCAGGGGAGCGCTGACCCTTCCATGGTCACGTGACAGTTTGCCCTGAACCCTCACCCAGGCATTGTCTTGGCTGTTTCAGGAGGCAGAGAGAGTGGGGGTTCCCCTTCCCATCTTAGGGATGGAGAAGTAAATTACTTGAAGTTACTCCAAAGCCAGGGGAACCCCCAAGTGAGGCCGGGGCCTCCCCACTCCCGGCACAGTGTGTTACTCACACACAACACTGCCCTTTAGTAATTAAACGGCATGTGCACAGTTTAGAGGTGGGGTTTGTAATTAAATGACAGCTGAAGATAGTAGGTGATTTCCGGATTTTCTGATACATACGAAGCTCGTAGTTCGTGCCAGGCATTGCGTTCAGCTCCTCTTTGCTTCGTTCTTGCGACAGCCCTTTTGGGTCCTGGAGGAGACTGGAGCACAGAGGGTGTAAGTTACTCGGTAACCCAGCTTGGGCCAGACATGGCACCTGATCCTGGGCAGCCCCCCAGAGCCTGTGCTCTGGGCCTAGATGCCCCCCCAGCCTCCGCGAAGCCAGACATCCACACACTCCCTCGCCTGCCCAGGCGCCCCTAGCTGCTTTATAATTAGAACAGACTGCACCTCCTGCTAATGACTTCCTTGTGAGATTAACATTTGGAAACTCAGGAGAAAATTGAAGAACAAGAAAGGAAATAGGTAAAGAATGAGGTTGTTTCACCCAGGCTCAAAGCACTATTTATTTGAATATTTGAAAGTCACCTTTGGCCAACTACATTTTGGCAATTTGAAGGCTACTGCTGTAGGTGACTCTTCTTCCTCTGCTTGTGCATTTGGTACCAGCCCCAGCCTCGATCTCGCTTTCTCACTCTTTCTGTAGTGCTGGGGATGGAATCCAGGGCCTTGTGCATGCAGCTCACCCACAATCTATGGAAAAAGGACAGCTAGCATCACATACCTCCCATAGTGAAGCGAAGGTCTTTGATTGTCACCTTGGAGAGGCCTTGCTGCCCTGGGAGATGGATGGCAGGCTTAGACCAGGGGTGGCTGTGATTTGGGAGGGAGCTGAGCCTTCTAGAGGAGGTATTTCTTAAGTCAGATCTACTTCTAGGCAACCCTGCTTGCTGCGTTTTTAATCTGTGGGCAGTGTGGTCAAGTGAAAGAGGCTGTTCAGAAAGCCGGACTGGTATCCACCGGAAGCAGGGTTACAGCTTGACCTTGTGGTGTCTCGTGACCTCTGCTCTGTAGACAGTGGGGAGTGGGCCAGTGGGGAGGGGCAGAGGGTAGTAAAGTCCAAGAATCACGGAGTCCTTTCATTCCCATATAGGATGCTTTGGCCCCTGGGGCCGTGACCCCCTTTCTTTCCATCTTGCAACCTTGAAATCTGGAGTAGCACAAGCAGGCTAATGACGGAGTCATGGAGTCATTCCCATATCGTAATAAAGTCTTACACTCGCTTTCTCTTGAGCTTACAGTTCGAAAGGCACCGTTTTGTAAAAGAACCCATTCTGTCAGTTTTCTTCTGATGTAGCTGCAGTGACAAATCAGGAGAGTTGGGTTTTTTAAGATTCCAGTCTGGCAAGGGGACCATATTGGAGGCTTGAAGGCCTGACAGCCACATCTGACAGAGGACTTTATCTTAAGAATGCTTTTTGTCACTCTAACAATACGCCCATCCACATTTTTCAAGGAAAGAAAGCTGTCTGGGGCCAACCCTTTCCTGCACCGTGTTGTCCTGGGTCCTCCCACCCTTCCGCCAGCCCTGCAAGCCTCAGGAGTCCAGCAGCATGTTCTTCTTCAGGGCTGGCAGTCCGTCTCAGAAGACGTCCATCTCCCCACTTACTCAGCCTGCGATCCAGCCCGTCCTGTTCCTGTCTTTGTTGTCTTTGGCAGATATGTCCTCTCCAGGTTTTGTCCGCCCTCTCCCACTCTGCCTTGCACTTTCTTGTCGCCTCCCTGGTGTGTGCTCTTGCCCCTGTCGCTCCTGCACACTGGTTTCTCCTTGCCCCAGGCGTCCTGGACGCTCCAGCAGCGCGCAGATGGTCAGGCAGCTGAGCTGGCTAATGACCCGGTGGGAACAGAGTGGGCAGCGTCCCCCGTCTGAGGGTTCAGTCAGTGGGCTGAGGCAAGAGGGAGTCTGGGAGTCAGGCAAACCTGCATTCCTTCGCTGTGTGACCTGGGGCACGTTTCATAAACTTGCTGAGCCCATTTCCTCACTTATAAAATTCAGGTTTTCATTGATTAGGTACTAGGCTCTGTATTAGACACAGGGACAGGAAAGACGAGAGGACATAGACCTGCCCCAGAGTCCCCACTTTAGGAAGTCTCAATAATTGTGATGAAAAACTCAGTGGGTATTTAGGAAGAGCAGTGACACTTAGATGTGGAAATGTCTTATACACTGTAAAGTGTGGTTCATATGGGGAAAGTGTTGCTTCCTGGGGCTCCCAGGCCTATTGCTTCTATGACAGAACAAGGCCTGCCATGTAGTACTCTTAAGTCTGGAGGTCCCTTCAAGACCAGTGCCTGTGTGTCTACCAAGTTCTGTGGCTCTGAGCCCTAGTGTGCGGGTGACATCTGGGCTAGACTGGGACACTCATGCATGGGGCTGTGGTGTGGGGGAGGGCTGTGGGAGAGCTGGACAGCCAGACCCCAGCTGTAAAGAAAGGGCGGGAGAAGATTCTGGCAACTGTTTGGAGTTTTCCAAATGTAGTTCGACATTACTATCATTATTATTATTATTATTATTATTATTTTATATTTTTGCAGTGGGATTGAAGCCATGGCTCCACATATGCTAGGCAAGCTCTCTACCACTGAGCTACACCCCCAGCTCTTTTTATTTTATTTTGAGAGAGGGTCTCACTAAGTTCCTCAGAATGGCTTCAACTTGGATCTTCCTGCCTCAGCCTCTGAGTAGCTGAGACCACAGGCATGTGCCACCGTGCCTGGCTTGACTTGATTTTTTAAAAACTCTTATACAGTTTGTCAGGAGTTAGTGAAACCATTTTTAGTGGGAAAAGAGGCAGACTTAAAAAAAATTCTTGTTAGAGCATGACAGAATGTGAAATGTCATTTCTTAGCCCTTCTAGCCCAGCCACCTTGCGTCACAGCTATTTGTGAGCCTGTGTCTGTCTCCCTGACTAGCCTGTGAACTCGTGCAGGTCCACCACTGTGACTCATTCTGCTCAGCACCTGGGCCTGCCCCATGGAGGGGGTAGAGGTACAGACAGAGCTGTGGGGCTTACTGCTAGAAAGGAGGGGTGCTCAGAGAACAGTCCACAAGGGCTCAGTCCATGAGGATAATACCAGGTGAGCCCCTGCTGTTGCCCAGCAGTGAAGGGGCTACGGTTCTTATTCCCACTTTATAGGTGAAGAAACAGATCCAGAGAGGTTGAGCCAGCTTCCCAAGGTGACACAGCCTGGATTTGAACTCAGCCCAACTCCAGAGCTCACCTTCTCCAGTAACAAGCTGTGGGGACTGGGTGGGGTTTGCATGTGCAGGGATTGGAAAAAGGAAGATCCTGGAGTGCCCAGCGTGGACAGAGACCCACGGGGAAGCTGGTGGCTGGTGGCTGGTGACTGGGTGTGAGTGGGGCGGGGAGCAGGCATACAGCCCAGGTGGAGGTGGGACAGGAAGTTTCCAAATGACATGAGGTCCCCCAGCAATTGGCATGTCATATAGACTGGCAGACAGCCCTGTGAGCTGGCTCTCTCCAGTTCAGCTGGCCCTCAGCACCTCGTTTGAGCCCAGTTTTAGGTGTCTAAAGAGGTGACTGGATTCTTTTCCAGAAAAAGAGAGCTTTGGCTTAGCAGAATGGTGGAGAACTGGATGTGACCAACACTAGCCCCTCACCCTCTGGGTCTATTCTGCCATCCCTGCAGGGAAGTTTCAGTTTTTTTTTTTTTTTTGCGGTATCGGGGATTGAACCCAGGGGCGTTCTACCTCCACGCTATACCCCCGCCCTATTTTTTATACTTTATTTTGAAACCAGGTCTCACGAAGTTGCGGAGGTCTCTGAAACCGGGTCTCTCTCACTAAGTAGAGAGAGAGAGAGAGAGACAGGGATAGAGAGAGATAGAGACAGCTGAGGCTGGCCGTGAACCCAGATCCTCCGGTCTCCGCCTCCCAAGGTACTGGGATTACAAGCGTGTGCCACCACGCCCGGCTCAGTGTACCCTCACTTCTAAGGTCCTTTGAGCCCAATGTTAAGAGTCAGGGCTGGGACCGAGCACTAGAGTTCGAATCCTGGCTGCGCAACTTCCTGCCTTGGTGACCTTGGCCAAATAACCCAGTCGCCCTGTGCCTGCATTTTCTCATCTGTGCAAGGGGGGCAGTCTGGGAATCTAATCCATAGGGTTGTTGTAAGTATAAAAGAACAGAGCACAGTCCCTGGTTGCTGCTCTCAGCATTTATTGTGTTATTTTGTGCCGGCCCCACTGCTGCTCTCTGGAGCTCCTGGCTGTCCCCCAGGGTGTGCAGCCTGAGTCTCTGGCCACCCGCAGAGCTCCAGCAAGGCCAGGGATGCCTGGGTTTGCCCCATCTGTGCGCTTGCTCGCTCTGCAGACGTTGAGATCATTACCTCCAGTGGCTGCCCAGCCTCGGCCAAGCTTTTGCAACATTCTCGCAGGCTCTGGGGGTTCCTTGTGCCGAGGGTGCGTGGGCAGAGCTCCGGGCAGGCGGCACGTTTTGGCAGGTCTCTGGTGGTGTCATTGGTGAAGAGTTTCCTGTGGCTGTGCTTGTTAGGACTGAAGGAGCGGAGTTTTTATAGTCTTCTTTTGTTCCTCCCAGATGCTAATAAAGTGTTTAAAACTTTGGCTAAGTGCTGTTTCTTGAAAGAAAGAGGGGTGTTGGGGATTATAGGTCCCATGTTAGTTCTGGGTCATTGAGGTTTGGTCTGGGAGAGGGAGGTGTCTCCTGCAGATGTGACTGGCATTTTCCTGAGGTCCTCACCTTCCCAGGGAAGAGACATGAGCAAGAAGGTGCTTTCATCCCAAGCTCTAAGACAGGAGGTCTGCCCACCTGTGTCTACCACGTGCAGGGGGAAGGTCTGGGGCTGCAGTCCTGCAGGCGGAGCCCTCGCCTCTTGACTCACCATGAGACCTTGAGCGAGTCACTTGCCCTGGGTTTGTGAAGCCCTGTGGGATGATAGTGAGGTGTTTACACATGCCCATTTCTGTTAGAGACCCGTATTCCCAGGTGCCTGGTACCCAAGCTCCTGGGGAACTTTAGAGCACCCTAATCCCAGGCCCCAGTTGGAGCACTTAAACCAGAACTTCTGGGGGCGGAGCCCAGGCACTGGTGTTTTGTAACTAATGTGTAGGCATTGGACTAGACCAGGGATGAACTGCCATTTTGGGGGGCCAGATTTGGCTGCTATCTGTTTTTGTAAATAATTACTTTGTGTGTGGCTGCTTTCACGTTATAATGGCAATGGAGTTGTTGTAGTGGAGACTGTATGACTCACAGGAACCCAGACTATTTACTATTAGGTTCTTTTGTGTGTATGCGGTACCAGGGGTTGAACCCAGAGTCATTGTACCACTAAAGTAAACCCTGACCCTTTTTATTTTGAAGCAGAGTCTCACTGAGTTGCTGAGGGTCTCACTAAGTTGAACCTACAATCCTCCTGTCTCAGTCTCCCAAGTACTGGGATTATAGGTGTGGACCACCTCACCCTTCTCTATTTGGTTTTTACAGAAGAGATTTGCAGATCTTTCCCTAGACTGTCCCCAGAAAGGCTTGGGGACTTTAGGGAAGGTGAAAGAAGGACCAACACCTTCAACACTGGCTCCCTTGGCCCCAGTCCCATTCTTAGGGGTACTGTAAAACCCCAGGAGGAGTATGGAGTTTGCAATGGCAAGGGATCTCAGTCTAGGGCCTCCTGTGTGCAAGTGCTCAGCCAGAGTCTGCTTGAACTGTGTCAGGGAGCTCACTCTCTCCCCAAATGTCCTGTCACATGTTGAACAGCTCAGTCAGGTCAACTATTCTTCCTGAAATGGGGTTGAAGTCTTTCCCACAAGCTCTGCAGGTTGGTGCTCATTGTGTCCTCTTTGACTCTACAGAACATGTATATCAACACCCTGTTGCAGGGACTAACCCTCCACCCTGTATCCCACACACACCCTGGCTCTTCCCCAGAACAGACTCCCTGCTACTGCAGTGATGCCCATGAGACGTGAATCCAGGCTCTGTATTCTCCTGGTGACAGCCTCTTCATTATGGAGCAGGGCCTAGAGCTGAACGTGGGCTCCAGTGTCAAGGAGACAGCCACCTCCCTGGTGGTGGAAGTCTTCAAGTCAGTGCAGCTTGTGGATAGGTTGGCTTTGGGGCAGCTATGTTAGCCCACGTGAGCACAGCATCACTTTAATAAAGGGCCCGTGCAGCTGAGCCCCTGGGCCTTGCACACATGTGAAGAGCTCCTGCCCACTGAAGGTGGTTTTATGGGGCATCAGAGGACTTTCCAAAGGGCCCTGGGCCCTCCTGGCTTGCTCCCCAGAGGAGAGAGGTGCACACTCAGCCCTCTCCCTGGCAGATGGGTAGTGTGGTCAGGAAAGCGCTTCCTGGATTTATGACATCGCTGGGCCAGGAACGAGGTTAATATTTTAATGGTGAAGGGTGAGCCCCATTATTACCCGAGCTCATTCATCAATGGCAGAACCTGCTCTACCTGTTAAGTGCCCTCGGTGTGGGTTGTTCATGAATGGGAATCCAATTTTCTCTTTAAAACCCAAGCCACCTCACCCCTCCTTCAATCCGGGGGCCGGTGCTGGGGAGGGTGTCAGGATTTCATGGCAGCTTTCTGGGTGGAAAAGGCTGTGGACAGCTTCATGGGCCCTTCCTGCCTTACTCAACGGGCAGGCCCGCCCCAGCCAGTCTATAAGCCCAGGCACTGGGACCTCCCGCCACAGCTCTTGGTCTGGACCCAGGATGTTTGGGGCCTCAGAACCGTCTCTTTAGTCCTGTTGCCCACTGGTCAGAGGATGACATGATAAAAATGGGGGAAGAAGGCGTTTGTCCCTTCTGAAATGACTGGTGAACTGCAGTGTTGGTTGAAATGTCTCCAGGGAGTGCCTTCTTCTGAGCTCTGCAATGAGCCAAGGTGCTTGTGTCATCTCAAGAAATGGGCATGGTGGGGACCCATAAGGGCAATGGGGCTCACTTTCCTCTTAGGAGAGCACTGCTTTGAGTCATTCCTCGGTCCCCTCGCAGGCACCACCACCACTCTGAGCCGCGAGGCCTGTGGGGGATCAGGCTGGCCCCGGGGTTCCAAGTCCTCACTGCAGGTGTGCACACTTAGTTTTCTGAATCCAACTGGACGCACCCCCTAACCAAATGAAAAATGAACCAACTGTATCTTAACATTCCTTTTTCTTGCCAGTTCAAATGAGACAAACTAGATTTTCTTTCCAGTCGTCTTGGTAAGTAACAAGAACTAGGGTGTTCACATACTCACTGAGTGCTGGGGATTCCCTCTTGTGGGGGAAGCCGGGGCTCGGGGTGACCCTCTGCCTCTCATTCCCTCTTGTGTCGAGCAGATGCTTCCTTGTGCAAAGGTTTGGGGATGAGGCGAGGGGGTCCCAGGGCCTCTTCGTGGGGTGCTGTGAGCAACTTCAACACTGATGTTCACTCCCTCTAATGTAGGGACAGGACTCTGCCACACTGCACTGTTTTTGGTGTGTGGAGGTTCCGGGGTCCCCCTGGCAGGAAGAATGAGGCAGGAAGGGATGGAAGGAGGTGAGAGCTGGAAGCCCGCAGCCAGTGATCACAGGTGGAAGTCCTGCTTCCCCAGGTGTGGCCCAGGTAGGTTGCAGGTGTGTGGAGTCACAGGGCGGCTGAGGAAGAGGAAGAGAGACTTCCCATGCCTGCCGACGAGGGAGTGTCAGGGGAGGCCCTTGCCCAGGGTGGCATATCTGAGCCAAATTGGCAGCGCTTCCTCTTCTTCCTGTCAAACCTCCCTTCGGAGATTTCTTCCTGCTGCTGGGAAGGAGCTCATGCAACAGGCCGTGGGTGGCATGGCAGAGCCAGCGCTCTGGGGTGACATCCTTGGGTTAAAACCTACACTGTCTTAGGTGCTCTGGGGCCTTCAGGGAAGTTACCAAGCATCTCTGGACTTTGGTTTTCTCATCTGGGGCAATTAGGAAAGTGAAATAAGATGACGTGTAAAAGCACACAGCCAGGAACCTGGCGCATGGCAGGTACTCCCTGGGCAGTGCCTCTGTCATCGGCTTCCTCTCTAAGCCTCTCGCCAGTTCTAATCTCTTAGAACATGCAGGCTCTCAGAGGGTCAGGCCTGAGGTTCTCAGGTCTCTGGGGCACAGCCCCTGTGAGTCACACCTGGCCTCCCGTCCCAGCAGAGAGGTGTGTGCTGAAGGGCTGTAGGTGGTGGGTTGGGGATGTCTTGTGACAGCTACCTTATCTACGAGGGGCAGTCCCTCCCCCAGCTCTCGATTTACTCAGCAGCCATGGATCAAAGTTTGCTCTTTTTTGAAATTGATAAGTCTGGGATGCAGTTCAAGATACCTTTGCCTGTCTTTAAGGATGGAATGTTTCCGGTGGCTGCTGATTTACAACCTCCCCCTTGGGAAGGGGCTTTTTACAGTGTGCACTAATAAATAAGGGCCATTCGGGCCTGATTCATGGAGCTGCTTTCCAGCGCGGTATTGGTGTTTCCTAGAGACGGCCCCAGCGGTGCTCTAGGAAGTGCCATGGGGGGAGGGGTGGGGAGAGGGCGGGACAAGCCAGGGCCCATTGAAACCATATGAGGGCTTGGCTTTTAAAATAATGTTGAAAGGACTGAAATACTCATTTGGTCTAATGCTTTCCCCCAAAGCGTGGTGCTCTCCAGTGAAATTAGGAAAATGAAAAGTTGGGGAGTTTTTTCTGGTGCTAAATTTATCCCATCTAAGGCCTGTCTTTTATTCTCCATGTCCTTTTTACTGTTGATTGTTTCTCTTTGTCAGATGTGGGAGAAGACAGGTGGTAGTTGGGTTTCCTTTAGTGTCAGTGATTGTGTGTCTCATCCTCCCTCCTTTTTGTGGTACTAGGGATTGAACCTAGGGGCATTCTACCCCTGAGCTATACATCCAGCCCTATTTTTTTTTTTTTTTTTTTTTGAGACAGGGTCTGATGAGGTTGCTGAGAGTCTCACTATTTGCTGAGGCCGTCCTTGAACCTGCGATCCTTCTGTCTCAGCCTCCTAAGTACTGGGATTACAAGTGTGTGCCACCATGCCCAGCCCTCCCTTCTTTTTATAATTATAGTGATCCATGAAGGCCACTCTACCTCTTGATTCTACAGATAGGGAAGTGAGGCACAACCCTGGTGGTGCCCAGCTGGAAAGGAGGGGATTGGAGCTTGGGCCTCAAGCTCCCCATGGAAACTACTGAGTGTGGGGGGCAGTCCGGACTAGTGACATCATTTGCCTGTCCCCTGAAAATAATAATGCAGGGCCCCTCATTCAAAAATTATTAAGGGCTGGGAATGCAGCTCTATGTTAGAGTACATACTTAGCATTCTAGAGGCCCTGGGTTTGATCCCCTATATCATTAAAAAAAATTAAGAATTTCAAAATGGTGATAGCAGGACATTAAACCAAGTGCAGGACCCAGTGTGACCACACAGGCCACATGACTCTGAAGCTGGCCCTGGGGACCATAAATGTCAAAATCCCTGATGTACTAGCATTTAAAATAAGAGCCTATAGTACTTAATGCACGAAATGAAGTGCATTGGGCGGAGCCTTTTAGATTCCCTAAAATATTCCACCGAGAGCATTATCTGTGCTCCCCACAGCCCTGCGTGACGCTTGGGAGAGAACAAGTGGGGGAAGTTGCAGGTGAGGCTTCTGGAGGCCCTGGAGGAAGGAGGCAGGGCTGGCGTGTTTATCTGGCCTTGGCTGTCTCACCTGCAAGTGCTAGCCCCAGTGGCCCTATGTCTCTAGGGAAGAGTGTCACACATCATCCAGGACCTGTGGGTCTGGAGTCACCTGTCCCAGACCCTGCCTGTGCGGCTGGGTTGGGCAAGCAGGTGCTTGCTGACGGGGAGCAGCAGCTGTTGTAAAAGAGCCCGACCAGGCTGATAACCGGCTTCCTTGGCCACAGCTGTGGGTCTGTGACCTGACTGGGCAGCACTCGCTGGGGTTTTGGTGCACAGCAGCCCTTTTCCTTCCCCAGGAGCTGTAGCAGAGCTCACACATCTGTCCTGACAGCACACGTGGAGAAAATAAGTCTCTGTGTGTGCCGGGCTGAAGCCCACGGGAGCGGGGACATGCATACACATACGGGTCTGGGTGCAGGTGTACATGCTATACAAGTATGTACATGTTCACTTCTTTTGTGCCTACCACATTCTGTATGCACTGTTCTAAGCGTTTGACAAATATTAACTTGTTTAAATTTCATAGCAACGCCATGAGGTAGGTGTTAATATTATTCTTATTTTATAAGCAAGAAAACTGAGGCACAGAGAGGTCAAGTTGAGCCAGGAAGTGGGCAAGAGCTCATGTGAAAACCTGCTTGTCTGTACTGCTATAAGCACAAGCTGTCCCTTGTGGGCCGGACTTCTGGCTTTTCCCTGGAAAGAAACAGCCTGCAGGCCCTCCATTGATTCACTCACATATTGACTCACCCCACATTCACATGCACCCCTTTATGCCAGGCCAGGATGGTGGAGAGGAACAGAGCCAGTGCACCCATGGGCTTTTCAAGGCAAAGGCTGCTGTGGTCTAGAGTCACTTACATGGTTACAAATTAGGTATCCCGGCTGAGGTGGCAAGGGGTTCCAGGCCTTGGAGGAGGCAACTGGACTAGAGGGGAGTCCCCGGGAAAACTCAATGGTCCTGTGTCCACCAATCCATCCCCCAGGCCGTGGAGGTTCGTGTGTGTGTGTGTGTGTGTGTGTGTGTGTGTGTGTGTGTGTTACTGCTAGGGGCATTCTACCTCCCACCTACACCCCCAGCCCTATTTTATTTTGAAACATGGTCTCACTAAGTTGCTGAGAGCATTGTTAAGCTGCTGAGGCTGGCCTCGAACCTGTGACCCTCCTGTGTCAGCCTCCCAAGTACTGGGATTACAGGCATGTACCGCCACACCTGGCTCCCTGGAGGTTCTGACCAGAGAGGAGCAGTGGGCAGGGGTGGCCCCATCTATGGAAAGGCAGATGACCCAGAGAGAGAGCAAGTGTCCACAGGAGCTGTATTTTATTGCATTTTCTTCCAGTCTTTTTTCTGTGTTTATAAATGCACTTTTTTTTTCTGTGATGGTATATTTTCTGTATGTGTGGGGGGGTACTGGGGGTGGAACCCAGGTGCCTTCTACCTCCAGGCTACACCCCAAACCTATTTTTTTTATTTGGAAACAGGGTCTCACTAAGTTTCTGAGAGCCCCACTAAGTTGTCGAGGATGACTTCGAACCTGCGATCCTCCTGTCTCAGCCTCCCAAGTACTGGGATTACAGGCATGCACCACCACACCTGGCTTGTGATGGTATATTTTCCAAAAAATGGAATCCTTTTATAAGTATTGTTTTAAAACCTGGTTTTGGTCAATTGCTGAGATGACAAGAAGAATTTGGTTGTAATCAATAAACGAACTCCTCCCTCTTACTGGCTACATAGTGTGCCTCCTAGGTGACTCACCCCATCCTGGAATTGGCATCGCCTGGTCAGAGGTGCCACCGGCCCTTTGGTTGGAGTTTTCACCCTTCGCACCCTGGCCATGGCCCGAGCTGCATTTGTGTTTGCACAAAGGAGGGGTTTCATTTTTAGGTGACACCAGGAGAGGTGTCAGGGAAGGCAGCTTGCTTCTGCGTGTGGGGTTGGCTGACCAGCGTCCCCAGCTGTGTGGGTGGAGTGGGACACTGGTGTTGGGGTACACCGCTAGTCAGTCATGAGGAGTGGTGATGGGTCCACCCCTGGATTCACCCTGGTGGGATGCTGTGCTGGGGGCCTCGGCAGGTGCTCATGTGCGCACACACCCTTTGGTGCAGCAGCTTGAGCCTGCCCTAAGCTGCAGGGCAGACTGCGCAGGCCGCTGCTGGGACTGAGGGTCCCCTTCGGTCTTTTCCAGGTGTCTTCTCCAGGGCATGCCTGCTTGAGCTCTGGGACGGGGCCCTGACCTAGGAGAAGATAAACGTGGGATGTTGGGGGAAACTGCGTGCACTGAGGAGGGTGGCTTCTGGGGACACCTGACTCCCAGTTCTGCACAGTCTCTATCACATTACAAAGCCATGATCTGCTCAAGGTCCCAGAGGGAGATGAGGATTGGAGAGTCTTCTCCCTATTTCACATTGAGGAGACAGAAACTCAGGAAGACAGGAACGTGGCCAGGGCAGGGACTGAGCAGCCCAGGGTTGTCTGCCTGACCTCAGCTGTTTCGGTGGGGGTGAACTGGTCAGAAGGGCCCCCTTTGCTCCCCGCTGTCTCTCTCCAGGAGGCTTTTCCTGGCCTGAGCAGCAGATGCTGTTAGTGCCCCACCACACGCCTCCTGCCTCACCAGTCTGGCGTTCTCCAGCTGACTGGCATCCGCATCTCTGTGCTGGAGGGCTTTTTCCAGAACCTGGTGCTTGCACATGTGTGGCTGCCCTTCACCAGCATCCTCACCTTCGACAAAGGAATTCTGTGGAGTGGCCCACAGGTGATTTCCCAGTGAAATTAAGCCCCAGGTGCCCACCTTGGTCACTGGCTTAGACCTTCCTTCTGGCTGCCGTCCCTTCTCAGCCCATCTCCCCACCCTCTCCTAAGTGTCTCCTCCCACATCAACCACTCGCACTGAGTCCCTGCTTCAGGGTCTGTGTCTGGGGAACTCTGACTAAGGCACGTGGGACCCGAGAACAGCGTCCTCCACGTGCTCTTCAGTGCCCCCGTGTCTGTGCCCGTATAGCAAGCCAGTGCTGTGTGTCCCTGGGTTCATTGACTCCGTCTCTTCCCTACCCCGGGAGGAAGATGTTTTCCCACTAAAGATGGAGCACTCAGGCTGAGGGAGGGTAGGAGTCATGCCCAGAGCCCCACGGCTGGGGAGAAACCTAGAAACTCTGAAGCTTAGGGCCCAGAATCTGGTACCACCCTGGAATCCCCCGCCCTGCCCTTGGCTCTTGCCCACACACCCCACGAGGGTCCTGCTGCTCACCAGGCACTGTGTAGCCATGAGAAGGGGAGCAGTCTCCAGAACCTGCGCTACTAGGCAGGAAGTAAGAGGGGAGGCCTGCAAGTCGCTGTGATCCAGGGCCAGTGTGAAAGGGCCTTCCCCATGCACATGTGGCTGAGTCACTACTGCCCTTAACCAGCTCTACCTGGGAAGGTGAAGTGGTCCATGCTGTCTTCCCTGGGGGCCAGAGGCTTCCGACAGTAGAGTCTCCTCGGCGTTCCCAGCACAGAACTCGTAGCCTGGCACAGGTAGCCACGCGGTAAGTAGCACTGAACGGTGATCGATGCCATCACCGACGTGTGTGACACTGCAGAGCTATATCCACGATAACATTTCTGTCTGCTAGAAAGTGCCAAGTGTATGTGAGAAACGGTGTTCCCGGGCGCTTGGACAGTTTCTTAGCCTATGACTGCGCATGAAAAAGAGTTCGTGGAGGCTTGGCTGCGAAAGGAAGCAAGAATTTGGCGTTATTTTAAAAAGTAAATCAACGTTTATTAAGCATCTGCTATTAAGCTGAATCTAATTGGATATCCTCAGATACGGCGGTGGTAGTTGTGGCCGATGCTGTGTGTCCTCAATAAAAAGAAAGTGACCGCCAGGGGAGGGCAGCTGTTTAGAGCTGCTGTGCCTAACGATGCCCTGGCCTGCCTTGTAGCTCGGCTCTGAGTGGGAGATGTGCATGAATCATCCTAATGGGCCCCATTTGGAGAGAAATGACCCTTCACTTAGTACAGTCCTGCCGCCGCTTATTGAAATGTGCAGTGGGCTGCCCCAGGCCCCATGGCCTCTCCCTTTCATCGCAGCTTCAGTCCAGAAAGCCTGGTGGAAGGACAGGTTCCACTTCGCTTACTCCCATTTCTGGATGGGACACGGACACCTGGCTCCTGAAGGCCCCATCCTGCACAGGAAGGGCCTCTGGCTTGGAGGCTCTGCTGTTTTGCTGTGCATACTTTTCCTGTGAGCACACTGGGAGTTATTCTTACCGTGTGGGGCCCTCTCTTACCGTGAGAAAGCCTCACGGGCATTCTTGAACTTTTCTTGGGAAGGGAGAGGTCCGGCCATGCCTCTCGGAAATGGAAAAATGCCTTGAATTAGGCTCTCTCATCCCCATTCTGGAAGCAGGCAGGCTATAAATACATAAGTCAACAAATGGCTTAGGGTCTCTGGTGCTGCGGATTTGGTGGGAGTTCACTTGTGTCCCTGGTCTACTCGGAAGCCTCTGGTGGCTCCTCGTTGGTGTGGTGGGGGCCTGACTCTGTACTGGTGTCCAGGCAACCTTGGCAAGACATGTTAGTTAGTCCATTGCCATTTTATGGTTGAGTAGGCTGAGGCGCAGGGAGGTGGGACCGTCTCCCGCATCTGTTCCCCTCATCTCGCATGCACCCTAAATCCTGCAGGAGGAAGACCTGCTGTTGTTCTTCTTGAGCAGGGCTGAGTGTCCCTAGGCAGTGTCCCCACACCCTGGACGTGTGCTTGCTCCCCTTGAGTAGGAAGCCTGAGAGAAGGGCTGTCAAGGAGGTGGGCATGAGATGATGGGGTTGCAGGGGAGAACAAAGAAGGCGTAGTCGGTGACCCCATGGGGACCTTACGTAGCCTGGCTTGGGGACTACCTCCCATCTGCAGTGATGGGTAGTGGCCCTTACAAGAGGATGCAAGAAGCTGGGGGACTTGCAGGGGCAGTTGGGGTTGCTATGCCCTGGAAATTTTAGGGGTGGCTTTAAAGGAAAAATTAGCCTCACAGGTATTGCAGAAAGAGTCAGGAAACATGGGTTTCATTTAATGGTTTCTGGCATTGACTTTGGTGAGTTAATCCCACTTGGGGCCTCCCCTCCCCAGTGGATTCGTGGTTTCCAGGCTGTAGATGGTGGCCTTTTTCTTCAGTGGTATGTTGTGGTCCCTTGTAAGGTTTCCTTTGCACAAATCATGCAAACAAGAGCTTGAGGCACGGCGGACTAGGCCACCTTCCAGAAGTCCTTTTGGTAGTGACTACAGGCTGCTGAGCATTTCTGTCCTCAGGAGGAATGTACTGAATTCTCTGTCCATACACCCTGGCTGAAAGCAGGCAAGAAATTCTAGGATTGAGCTCTTTCTGAGTTCAAAATAGAACCACCCACTCATCGAGAGATGTGGCAATCCTGTCCCTACCACTTGACAATGACCTTCTGGGGTAAACAGGCAGGGCTGGGCTCTGCTCCAGCGGCCTCCTACCCAGACCCACAGCCTGCTGGAGGCGGGGAGGGGAGGCTAAACCGAAAGAGAGTGGGGGTGTGTGAGCCTGTGGGTGGGGGGTGCAGGTGAACTGACTGAGGAGCTGGCAGAGGCTGTGATTTGGAATGTATTTTTCCTGACAAGCTGGAGCCTGCAGGTGTCTGGGCAGGCAGCTGTGGCTGTAGGAGGGGCAGGACTGGAAAGAGCAGTGACCACTTTAAGTTCCCCTGGCCTCCTTTTGATGTGGGATAGGCACCTGGCAGGTCTGTAAAGGGGTGTTTACGAAAGAACACTGAAGGAAAGTCGGGGATGATGGAGACCGGGAGGCAGAGCAGAGTTCAACATAAGGAAGGCCACTTTAATAATGCTGAAGGTGCCCATGACAGAACTGCCAAGTCCTGAGCTCTCTGCTGCTGGGGGATGAGGGCAGAGACCCTTCTGCAGGAAAGAAGATTCCCCCCGCACCCCTGCCCTCCCGCCCACCCGCCCTCTGATTTCCCGGAGTTGCAACTGAGTGTACTCGAATGTAGCTAATTAATCTTCCCCAAATTAATTTCCTTACCATGTCAGAAATGATTTATTGGCACGCCTGTAAGGGGAATTGGTCTGTGCTGGTCAAAGCCCATGAGACAGGGAGAGGCAAGCAGGGGCGCTTGCTTGTGGGTTCATGTGGGGTGTCAGAGCCCAGTTCTCTGGGCCGCTCCAAGCCTTGGACACTGGCCATCTGTGGAGAGCACACTGTTGTCCCCAGGGCAGAGTTGGCACTGAGGGTCCCAGGAGGTCCGCTGCCAGGTGGCCAGGTGCCCCAGCTAGGAAGGACATCTTACTCAGAGCATAAAAGGGGTGAGAAGGCGCCTTCACAAACATCATCCTTCTGGGAGCTGAGAGATTGACAGCTGTTGTCATGCTTACAGTGGCCATTTCCTCTATGTGATCTTGGGGCCTCTATGGGGTTTCTTCTCACATCTTTGTCTCATCCTTTTTTTCTTGGTACTGGGGATCAAACCCATGGGCATTCTACCTCCTAGCTACACCCCCAGTCCACCCTTTTTTTGAAGGAGGGTCTCACTAAGTTGCTGAGGGCCTCACTAACTGGCTGAGACTGGCCTCGAACCTGCAATCTTCCTGTTTCAGCCTCCCAAGTACAGGGATTACAGGTGTACGCCACCATATCCAGCTCTTGTCATGTTTCCCATTAGACTTTCAGCTTTCATGAGCAGACACCCTGCCTTACGGTGCTCCTGTACCTCACAGCATGCAGTAGACCCTGGATAGCCAGGGGGTGTCGCCTGCTATATCACAAGCACAGCCTTCATGAACCACTGCTCATCTCAGCCATGGGGAGGGTTCTGCAAACAGCCGCCCACCTAGTCAGTCCTGGAAGCCGAGCTCCTGCCTTGAGGAGCTCAGACCTGTGTGTCCAAGTCGAGTCTGGGCTCCACGCTGAGTAGCACTGGCAAGTGGCGTCCAGTTAGCTGACCTGCCACCCAGAGCAGAAGCCCTAAAGCCTCCACTGTGCATCCCGAGTGGCAGGAGCTCCCTTTCCCAGGCAGCATGCCCCTTCAATGACTGTCATGTGCCCTTTCTGAGTCACCAGGCTTGCCTCTGCACAGCTTCAGGGTCCAGGCAGAACCTCTATCCCAGCCTCTTCCTCCAGCAGCCTCCTGGTTATTGGAAGTCTTCTCCAGTCCCTCAAATCCCTGCTTCTTCAACACCATCTCTTTGTTGGCATGGCAACGGAGCCTCCATCTAGCCTGCCAGGGCCTGTGTCACAGAGGGTCCCAAAGGAGGACTGGGACTCTAGCCCTGCCCAGCCCTCCGGCAGGGACAGAGGCATGGCAGGGACAGAGGCATGGAGACTTCTAACTGCAGCTGCTACATTATGTGCCACATGCTATTCACTCTCCTTCAAGGAGCACTCCTGGCCCTCAGAGTGAGTGAGAGGGCTGTGGCTCTAGAATTTAAGCTGGCAAGCCGAGACAAAGAGCCCGGGGCCATGGTTCTTACAGCCCCCCCCCCCATTCCCCACCCGCACAGCTGCAAGGCAGGCCTGCAACACACCACTCCATTTTTTTTTAGCCAGGTGAATATTATGTGTTGAATTACGATGGAGTCAACACCTCTTTCTTGGTCATGCACCTGCTGCCTCACTAAGGCCTAGAGTGTCTCATCTTCACTGCTCCTTAAAGGGGCTCTAATGTGTGGGGGCTTGGTCTTAAATGAGCCTGGAGTTCATGACCTGCCTATAATGTCCCCAGTGCATTGTGGGTGTCTATAAATGTGATGAGGGTACCACAGCTTCATCAGTTGTCAGATTCCCCAAGAGACCCATGACCTGGAGACTGTTAAGCAAAACAGTGTACAGTCACGGTGGTGAATCAAGGAGGAAACTTGAAGTAGAGCTGGAAGAAATCGGGGGCCTGGCAAGAATCTGGTGCCTCACAGGGTGTCAGCCGGTCACTTCCCAGGGAGGGAAGAGCAGAATGGAGACCCGCCCCCAGCAAGCCGTGGCCAGTCCCCACAGACAGCAGGGCACCAACAGGTGATTGTGTGGCTCTAGGGAGGGGCCTGTGGGATGGTGGGGACAGTGTGGGTCACTCACTCCTGGAAAGTGGCAGGTGCTCTGCTGGCCCCTCCTTGTTAGCAGGCCCCTGGGCATTTCTGCAACGGCTCCTCTTGGCAGTGCCACAACCCTACCAGGAGCTGAGTGGTCTTCCTGGAGGGGTTTGCTGAGAGCCAGGTAGAGTGTCCTGAAAGCATCTGTGCTTTAGAGCAGCGAGCTTTGCTGTCCTCCAGGCCAGAGACCGGGACCAGGCCAGGTCCCTGTGCTGAAGGTGGAGCCACCCTCACAGCTCAGAGGACGCCCTTCCCTCACCACTTTCCTCACGTCTGAGACAGATTCTGGAGCTGGACCCAGGCGCCTTGGGTCAGTCCTCACTCTGGTTGACCCCCAGGGAAGAAAGTGGGAGAGCTGCAGATAACCCAACTTGTTTGACTTTAGGGAACAGGACCGGGAAATCGCTGGGAAAAGTGAAATTCCAAAGTGCTGCCTAGAGGCTGGCCTTCAGACTGGGGAAGGGGGGCTGGCACTAGCATATTGTTTCCCAATGTTTCCTGATAAGAATCACCCCATTGCTTGTTAAATACACACATTATGGAGCTAGGAGTCTGTTGTCTTAACAAGCATTCCAGGCAAGTTTGGGAAACAGTCTGTCTACCAAAAAGAGCATGTGAAAGAGGGGTGCTTTGTAACAAGTTTAGTTTTGCATATAACACATAAATAGGCTCTCCTGGTTTGCAAATGTTTGGACATTCCAGTACAGACAAGTCCCCTTTGACCACCACTCCTCCTCTTCCCCCAGTCCCAGTTCCTCTCTACTACCAGAGGGAGATGTCATTTGGGGTATACCTCTCCCCAGACCTTTTCCTCAAATTATTAATAGAGCATACAGGTTTCTGCTTTGCTTTTCATAAATAGGCATGATGTTGTATTTATCATCCAGCAATTGCTTGCTTTCCATTCAAAGCAATGTCGTAAAGAACTGTGTTAGCACAGAGAACAAATGCCTTTAAAAATTTTTTTTGTGTGTGGTCCTGGGGATTGCACCCAGGGGTGTTCTATCTCTGAGCTACACCCCCAGCCCTTTTTATTTTTTATTTTGGAATATAGTCTCACTAAGTTGCTAAGGGCCTTGCTAAGTTTCTGAGGCTGGTCTCAAACCTATGGTCCTCCTGTCTCAGCCTCCCAAGTTCTGGGATTACAAGCATGCACCATTTCCAACTGCTTTTTTAAAATTTGGGGCATAATATTCTACAGTATGGAACTACCATGGTCTGTTTAGCAGTTCCCCTATTGATGGGCATAGTGACTGCATGTGGTTTCTCATTATTACTTGCTTCAGTGGGCATCTTTGCCCATGTGCCTTGTGCACAGTTGGGAATAAATACTGAGAAGTGAAGTTGCTGGGTCAAACTGCATTTGGGGATTTTAAGAGATTCTGCCAAAGGTTACCCTTCAAAGTGGCTCTACCCATGTACATTTCCACTGAGAGTGTACGGAGAGCACCCCCATTTTCCATACAGGTGACCACTGTCACATCCAAGCAACCTAAACTCTCCCTGTGACATAAGAAGTGTCTCCAAGGCAACGCCTACCTTCTTCTAGCACTTTCCTTTGGGGATGAACAGGAAGACTACTTCCTATCACAGAGCCAGTCCCTAAGATAAAAGCAGCAGGACTCAGACTGCTAGGAGGGACCCAGTGTCACCCAGCAGCATGTGCAGGACAGGAAGGAGGCATGCAGAGCCCGCTCCCATCCTGCAACCAGCCCAGACAGCCATGTCCAAGAGGCGATGTGCTGATGGACCCAAGAGCTCCTGCGTAGGGGTCCACACATGGAGACTGGCTTGCTGGGGAGGTCCCGGAGTTTCTGCAGAACTGCAAACTAAAGTTTACTGCCGATGAGCCCAGGAACGTTCTTTAGGGGCCTTGGGTGGAGCTGGGCAAAGGAAGAGGGCCCTGGGTCCCTGTCCTGCTGCAGCTGCTCAGCTCCTCAGCTGGGGCAGGCCAGTGGCCCGGGATTTCACCTCAGCTCTGCTTTGCCCCTGTGGCTGCAGGCAGTCAGAGAAGGGAAGGGATCCAATGAACTGTCAGGTCTTTGCCAACCTGAGACCAAAATCCAGTCAAAGCTCCTGTGCAGATAGGTCCCCGCGGGCTCCCTTTTGGGTCTATTGTTCAAGTGAGATTCATAGTCCTTGCAAACTGGGGAGTTTTAGAGCAAAGTCAGAGCAACCCAGCAAGAACTCAAGCCCACATCTGGGGAAATGCCTTCCCTTTCTTATGACACAGAAGAGCCTTTCAGGAAAAGCTCCTGTCCAGCCCTCTGGACTTACAGACAGCCCCAGGCATCTCGGACAGTGGTCACACTGCCTGGCCCTTGTGGCTAGGCCTGTGGCACTACTGCACATGATTCCCTAGCTGGCTGCCTGCTCAACTCTCCTGACACCTGGTTAAATTTTTACTCCCAACTAGAACATGATTTTGCTTGAGGTCGGACAGTTCGGTGTAGTGTTTGCCAAGTTTCAGGTTGCTCAAACCTCCAATTCCCTTCCCTCCGCCAACCTCACTTTGAAGTTGAAAAGCAAATTGATTAAATATACATTTTAGGAACCTTCTGATTTGCTTCTTAAACTAACAGAATTCTAAACTTTTTTTTTAATGGAAGGATTTCCAACTGTCAGTAGGTATAACTGGAACCAGATGTCAGCAGAGACCAGGGGCTTTTCCTGGTTTTAGGATTTGTAAATTCTTATTGAAACGGAAGTAAGCAGGGCCAGCAGCTGGGAGCCCTCCCGTGACAGCCTGAGCCCAGATCTCATTTTAATTAGAAAATATAGATAGTGCCTGCTGAATCGCAGGCCTCCCAGAGCGCCCATCCCAGGGCGAACAAAGATTTGGTTTATATCCTGCAAGCTTCCATGCTTGCAAATTATAGGGCACTTTCCAGAGGAGCTGGAACACCGATTTCTAGCTTATTAGGGAGACTCCCACCCCCCACACACACACACAAACCTTCCATGTTCCCCAGCGAAGCCCCCCAAATGATTTTGCTTTCTTGGGGACATCCTCCCTTCCTCCTTGCAGACTAGATGGAGGAGGTTCGTGTTGAAGAGACAGCGGGGACGTCTGGGAGGAGAAAAATGCGATTAGATGTCATGGTCAGCATCGTTTTCTCCATTTGGATGTCTGGTCCCTTGAACTCAAAACCCTGTCCCTGACGGGCATCTGAACTATTCTGTTTGCCTGCACTTCATGTGTATAATTTTCTCCCTAATGTGTTCTGCAGATGGTAGAGTAGAAATATCAAATGAAAGGCATCGCCAGGCCTAGCCCTCCCCACACCCCTCTCTCCCTGGCCTGGTGTCATTCGAGCTCATTGAGTCTCTAGAAAGGCCGCGATTACATAGTCAGCATCTGGAAGCGCCTGCTGGGACCAGCCTGGCTGCAGCCCCACCCCCAGGGGCTGGGTCTGCCCTGGTGAGTTTACTTCCGTTTGGGCAGCTGGGACCACTGTGTGCTATACCTCCCGTCCGCATCAGCCCCATGCCAGGAACAGAGCTGCTGCCCGCCGTCCCTCTGTGGGCATCACATTCCGGGCAGCTGATGGTCACTTATGCCCCCTGCCAGGACTGCTGCCACTCACTGGGCAGACAAAGGGGGATTTTTCCATTCCCGTGGGTTTATGGCCCCTCGAATGCCTTACATTCCAGGAGCTGGAGAGACAGGAGGCTCCTGTGGTTTCTAATTAAGCCCACAATTTAAATAACAATTCATGTAACCCCAAGGGTGGAGGAAACTACTCACCTACCCCCTCCTAGGAGAGGCAGCAGCGGGCGGGTGGGTGGGAAGCTGAGGATTTGTTCTTTGCTAGAGCCCGGCTGCAGAGGACCAGGGGAAGTCCCTGGAGGGTATGACCTGGGGGCACTGGCTGAGGGGGTTCTTGCTCTTTCCCCTCTGGAGATTGTGCCTCCCATCAAGCTTGGGAAGTCAGAAAGGGCAGGAAAATAGCCATGGTCCCTGGTAGCCTCCACCTGAGAACTGCTACCCTTGGGGGACGTGTTAGAATCCCTGATGCGCACATCTCCTGGGAGTCCCCTCCCCCCTCCAACCTGCCCCGTGACTCATTCTTTCTCTGTTGCAGGGAAACTTTTCTCTGGGGAGAGGCGGGGCTGGGCTCTGGCAAACCTTGAGGGTCTGGTGGAGCCCCCGCCCCCACACCTCTGCTTGCTAACTGTTCAAGGGTCTTCAGGTGCCTCTCGGCCCTTTCTGGCGTGTCCATCCCTGAGCTGCTCCTGTATTTTCATACGGCTCTCTGGGGCCACACTCCTCTTTATAGTGTGTTGATCTCATCAAATTGTTGTCTGATGACCCAAGGCATGGTTGTGTTCCAGATTTGGGGAAAATGGAACGTCGGAATGTAATTATCTCTAGACAGCTCTTCTGTGCCTCAGCCAGCACCAGGGGCAAGTCAGCATTTCTAGGCTTTCTGCGATTTCGTTTCCAACTTTTCCTTCATTTCCATTCCATTAAACTGAGTAATTCACGATCGCTGAAGACGCCCTCCAGGATCCTGCCTCTGCGCTCAGTGTGTGTTACCTCTGCCCACATGCCCTTCTGGTCTCGCCACACCGTGCCTGAAGCTGCCAGCGGTGAGCACTGGCCCAGGGGACCCTCCCTTGTGCCAGAGCACCGCCAGTATGGACCCTACTTGTTACCCCCACAAGACTTTGAGCCCACAGGAGCAGGCACTGGCTCTGGTTCCTGTCTCTCCTTCCCATCCTTGCTCATCTAGCTGAGGCTCAGTGGACATTGCTGGAGCAAAGTCTGGTTATGAACAGAGGTGAAGCAAAGAAGCAACAGTGGCCTCACCCACCCTCTTCTTCTCTGCAGGTGACCATAGCTGATGACTACTCAGATCCCTTTGATGCCAAGAATGATCTCAAGAGCAAAACAGGAAAGGGGGAGAGCGCCGGCTACATGGAACCCTATGAGGCCCAGCGGATCATGACAGGTAAGTGGAGCGGCTGCACAGCGCTTAGTTTCTTTTCTGTTGCTATAACAGAATGGCTGAGATTGGGTCATTTATAAAGAAGAGAGGTTTCTTTAGTTCACAATTCTAGACTGAGGTGTTAGAGATTGAGTGGCCACATCTAGCGTGGGTCTGATGCTGCATGTTAACAAAACACAAGGGCAACCTTGCTTTATAACAATCTGCTCTCAGCTTAACTGAGCTCAGTTCCATGGAGCAAGAACTCACTCCCACAAAAAGTTTATTCATGAGGACTCTGCCCCACCCAGTAGCCTACCACTAAGCCCCACCTCCCAACACTAAGCCCCACCTCCCAGCACTAAGCCCTGCTTACCACTAAGCCCCACCTCCCAGCACTAAGCTCCACCTCCCAACACTGGTGCATTGGGCAGTTAATGAGCTCAGCATGAATTTTGGTGGGGTCTAGCCACATTTAAGCCCTATCACACAGGGACTCACAACTCAGCAGGGGGGTGGAGAAGGAGCAGGGCCTCTCCTGGGAAGTCCCTGGATCCACTGATTCTCACAGGGCAGGCTTGTGTTTTCAGGGTGGTGATTAGGGGCGGTGCTGAGTTAAACCTTCTCTGTACTGGCTTATCTTTCACCTACACCAGGAAAAACTGGCAGGGCACAGATGTATACAGTTAACCAAAGATAGGGATGAGAAGTAAATGGGGAGAAAAGGTGGGGAAGTTTTATCAGAAATTTCTGACTTTAGAAAGATATAGCATTAAGAGACATAAAACTTTACATAGAGCTTCCTAGGAGCCAAGGCAAAAGGGGAAGCAGGCTGGGTCATCATGATTTCCTTGCCTAGTAAAATGGGGCAGACCCGATCATTAATAGGAAAAAAATTATCCTTGGCCATATACCCAGAAATCTTTGTTTTGGGACTGGCAGCAGCACGTAAACTTGGTCTTTGTGGCAAAGCAGCCTCCGTGAGCGGCCAGAGGCAGAGAGCTGAGTGTTTGAGACCAGGATCCCAAGCAAGGGATGCTAGTTGACTGGTAGAGTCTTCACCACAGATGTGTGCCCAGACCCGCAGTGACCTTAAGCCCTGCCCTGTCACCTCTTGGGGAGGGGGCGCTCCCGCCCTCAGGCTGCCTGGGAGGGCACTGCCCACAGCTCATCCAGTCCTGGATCCAGCAGGCATTGGCTGGGGCTTAAAGGAGTAGTAGTCAAGAGAGTGACTTTGGGACACTGTGGCACATTCAGAATGTCAGGGCAGCCAGGGATCTTCAAGGTCATCCAAACCAAACAGCCTCATTCTGCAGATGGAGAAACTGAGTTTGGTGAGGGAGAGCCTTGCCCAGGGACACGCAATGAGTTGGTGGCTGGATGCCAAGTTTGGCCCGTGCTTTGTGGGAAGACTCTGGGGTCCAGAGGAAGGTTGGTATTTGTGCTGGATGCCAGGGAATCCCAGATACGCAGAAATGGCAGGAGCCCCAGGTACCAGGCTTCATGCTGGGCACCTCAGCACACACGCTCACTAAGCCTCATACTGTTCCTTCCAAGGAGCCATTGTCCAGTTTTGTAGGTGAGGGAAACAGGGAATAAGTCCCTCTCTTGGGCCACACTGCAGAAGTAGCTGCATCTGGGGGTAGAAGCAGGGCAGGGCTGGGATCCCGGGGCAGGATGCCACAGGAGGTGTGGGGCTCGACTTGGTGGAGGGTCTACCTCGGTCTGGTGCCCATGGAGTGGAGCTGGGTTCCTCCTGGTTCTGCCGTGGACCTCCAAGTTAGATCACCTCATAACTGGTGGAGTCGTCCTGGGGGACTTGGTTTTTTCTTGAGGGCAGGTCTGAGGCAGGACGGTTGGCTTAACCAGGAGCCTGTTGAACCTTATGCGTTCTCTCTAGAGAAGCACCCAGTCTCACTGCTCTGTGCTGTTGGCTTCCTTGCTTGGAGGCTGTGGCTTGGTTCACCCACTTTTTTGTGTGTGTATGTGCTTTTAAGAATACAGGTGATTAGCTAGCCATGGTGGCATACACCTCTAATCCCAGAATTTAGGAGGCTGAGACAGGAGGATCGTAGGTTCAAGGTCAGCCTTAGCAACCCGGCAAAGCCCTTAGCATCTTAGTGAGACCTCAAAATAGAAAAATTTTTAAAAATAGGGCTGGAGATATAGCTTGTAGGTATAATGCCTCTAGATTCAATCCCCAGTACAAAAGAAAAAAAAAGAATATAAGTGATTAAAAGTGATGTTTTCTGGTTCTGATGATCTTGCCGCAGCTCCCTGTGACTTGGAGTTCCCCATGTGTACTGTCACCACAATGCTTGATGGCAGAGGCAGATGTGGGCCTGGCTCAGCTGTCAGCAGGTTACTGCTCCAGAAGGGAAGCGGCTCGCTGAGCGGATCAAAGCTCACTGAAGAGAGAAGTGTTGGCGAGGCTGGTGCTGGGGTGGCGGTGGAGTGGGGTGACACAGAAAGTTTAACCTTTTTAGAGTGACCCCTTTGGAGGTGGTGTTACATGCCTTGTGTGTGTGGTTCACGTGACCTCTGTGACAGGGCTGTATCTTCTGCTCCTCTTTGTACCTGGATGATACCTCTCCTACCATGCAGAAGGAGCACAGGCTGGAGTCAGGCAGATCTGGGACAGCCCCTTGCCACCGAATGACCCATGGGGCTCAGTTTCCGCCAGCACCGCAGCAGCCTTAAAGTGGGCAGTCAGTGGTACACGGAGCCGCTTTGAGCTGCTAGTGACGACGGCAACGTGGACCGCTGCCAAATTCTCTGGGGCTTGTTTCCAGAACTTGATGTGGATTCTCCTTGGATCCTCACCATTCTACATCCTTTTAGGTATAAGTGCCTCATTTTACCAGTGGTGAAACAGAAGCTCAGAGAGGTTAAGTAACTAGCCCAAGGCAACCCAGCTAATTAGTTGTGGATCTGACTTCCTGTTTTATCATCATGCAGCACTTTCTTCTCTCCGGGGCCCATCCAGCCCTGCCCAGTGCAGCTTGATTTCCAAATTCCCCGACACTGCCAACGTGGGCTGTGAATCACTGACAAGGTTTGGTCCTCTGCATCCCTTGGCTCCACACGGCAGGTTGGGGTGAGGGGAGCCTTTGTGAACAGAGACAGAGGCCCAGCCTGGGGGCTGTGGCTGGAATGGAGAGCATGGGGAAGTGTGCCTGTTTTCCCCAAGGCCCCTCTCACCTCAGTTGTGAGGTGTGTCTGCCTCAGTTTACCCTCTCCACAGGCTCTACTTTGTGTCACCTGCAGGAATTATGTTCTGGCTCAGAGATGGCTGCCCAGCTCTTCACGAGCCTCTGAGCGCAAATGCTCACGCACTGCCTGGGTCTCACCTTCCACATGTCTCCTCTCACTCGGGCAGCATCTCCGGATGGAACCCAGCTGGAAGGTTAGGGACTAGTCCGAGCATTCCTTTTTTATTTATTTATTTATTTTTTTTTTTTTGCAGTACTGGGGATTGAACCCAGGGGTGTTCTACCTCTGAGCTACACCCCCGGCCCTATTTTTTATACTTTATTTTGAAACCGGGTCTCACGAAGTTGCAGAGGGTCTCACTAAGTAGCTGAGGCTGGCCACGAACCCGGATCCTCTGGTCTCAGCCTCCCAAGTACTGGGATTACAAGCGTGCGCCACCATGCCCGGCTTCCTTTTTTAATTTAAAAAAAAAATTATTTTTTTTTTGCAGTACTGGTGATTGAACCCAGGGGCATTCTACCTCTGCACTACACCCCCTGGCCCTATTTTTTTTATACTTTATTTTGAAACCAGGTCTCACGAAGTTGTGGAGGGCCTCACGAGAGAGAGAGAGAGCGAGAGCTGAGGCTGGCCGCGAACCCAGATCCTCCAGTCTCTGCCTCCCAAAGTACTGGGATTACAAGCTTGCACCACCATGCCCGGCTCACTCCCAGCCCTTTTTATTTTTATTTTTTTATTTTGGAACAAGGTCTCACTAAGTTGATGAGGTTGGCCTTGATCCTGCAATCTTCCTGTCTCAGCCTCCCAAGTACCAGGATTACAAGCATGGGAGATGCCATGAAAGGGAATTAAGGTGTGTGGCTCCGAGGCTCACAGTAACCCCGAGCTCCTGAGATGCCGTGGTTCACCGCAACCTGCCATCTATATACTGTGGTTTGGTTGTCATTAGCCATTCAGGGCTGGCCCTCTGAAGGGAGCCCCAGGACCAACTTTGAATTGGAGGGCATCTGGGTAGGGCCAGTGCCAGCCTGGCTCCTTCCGAGTTCAGTCCTCTCTCTCTCTCTTCCTCTTCTTGGTCCATCTCTCAGGTTCCTCATATATAGGAGAAAGAACCAGAACATTTCTGGGTTTCCTTCCAGCCCCATTGGTCTCTGTGCTTCGGTCTATGGGTTTCCTTCAACCCCACAATCAGGCTGCTTCAATTGCCCATTCTTCCCTTACCTAAGACTCTGTCCCGACATGGTGGAAGGGTGCTGGAATCACTCAGGCTGACCTGGGCTCCTGGGTGGGTCAGGTTGCTCAGCCTCGGGAGTGTCATCTTTGTAAATATGGCACACGATGCCCGTGAGTCCCACATGGAAGACCAGCCTTGCACACGTGCGTGAGGTTGTTGTTACTGGGGCAGAGAGCTGCTCATTACTTGCTGTGGTGTTCTGTGCTGTTGGAGCCTCTGGCCGGTCTCTGCAGGGTCCCCTGCCCATCCTTGCTGGAGCAGGTGGTCCTCGGTCCCCCTGCCGTGCACTTTGTCAGCAGGAGGGCTGCAGGCCAGGCCATGGGAGACTGGGCCCAGTAACCTCGGCATTGCAACGCAGGGAGGCGGCGTGGCCTCGTGGTCAGTGGTGAGTGAATCTCCAGGAGTTCAGAGGGAACCACGGCTGGGTGAGCAGTGACGGGGTTGGCAGCCCAGGAAGCGGACGGACTTGAGCGGAGGCCTGACGGTGGGACCTTGCTGCTGTAGAGGATTAGCAGGAGAGGGGCAAAAGCATGAGGGTCTGGGATCCTGAAGCCCAGGCCAGCCTGACGGCCCATTCTGTTTCTCTACCTGAGATCCTCCTCCATGGTCTTCAGCCCCAGAAATTCTGGTACCTGAGTGTTGGCAAAGACACAGAGCTCATTTAATCCTCACAGCAAGCGGGGTAGGCACAGGTGCTATCCTCACCCCATTTTACAGAGGAGAAAACCGAGTCTCAGGGAGGTAAAGTCAGCAGCAACACCAGGACCCGGCGCAGCTAAGCCGCGTGGGCGTCCCCGGGTCTGAGGGAAGAGCCGGGCAGTTTTCGTTGCTGAGGCCCCTTCTCAGGTGTGACTAACCCTTCCCGCTGCATCCTTTATAAAATTGCTCAAAGTGTCATCTCACAAGATGAATCACTTGAGCACTAATTGAAAGCATTTTCACATAATTTTTAATATGTAAGCAATTACACATTAAAAGTCCTTAGCATGTTTTTATTATTAAATCAACTTTATGGCATAATAAGAGGAAATTAAAAGAAAGTCATTTCACATAGAGCGCTGCCGTCTGGACTTGGCCGTCTTCCTTGCTCACCACTTGCTTTCTGGCCTTTTGAACTCCACGTGCTGGTAGACACTGTCCGGATGGAGCCAGTCCCCGAGTTTAAGGGCCAGAAGGGATGTCCTTTTGTGTCTTCTTGTCCTCTGACGTGACCCCCTCCAGTGGCAGGGTACTTTCTGAGAGCCATGGGTATTCAGATTGTGGCCTCTGTTTCAGGAAAGAGGAAGCAGGAAATGTGAATTCTAGCCTTGGCCCTGCCCCTGGCTTGCTGTGTGACCCTGGGCAGGTTGCATCCCTTCTCTGGGATTTATTTCCCGCACCTGTAAATCAGATTCTATCTTTGTCACTACGTGTCATGAGGACCCAAAAAGGTCATGGGCCTGGAATGACTTTGTAACCCCTTAGGTTACCTCCTTCTGTGGTCATATTGGGCTTCTCCAGCTGTCATTGTTAGGACTGCTCCTGACAGTCCTAGACTCCTTCCCCACTCCATCCCTTCAGTGGCACCACCCCAGTCTTGCCAGTGAGGAGGAGCTGGCCCGACCCTCCCAGGAGCACACACGCTGCCCTCCGCTCTCAGGCAGGGCTGCCTCTGACAGCCAGCTGTGCGTTGAGCTCCTGTTCTCTACCACTTCCCGAGGTCCCAGGGTCCCGAGGTCCAGCAAGTGCTTCTCAGAGAAGGGGGCCCTCAGGTAGCAGCTGGGGTTGAGAGGCTGTCTCTGGCCCCCTACCCAAGAGTTCCATCTCCCATGTTTACTGCTATCTCTGCCCAATCCAGGCAGTGCTGGTCTCCTGGGGGCTGAAAAGCAAAGGGCCTTCCTGGGTAGGGGTGCAGGTCCCCCTGCCCCAGCTCTCAGAGCTGTGCCTACAGATCTGCCTCTTCCTCCCCCCGCCTGCCTGTGCAGCTCAGCTCCCCAGAATGTCCACCTGCCCCAGCCCTTTCCCATCCCTCTGTCCTCTGTCCTCACTGCCTCTCACCCTCCATCTGCCCCTGCTCCTCCCTGGCTGGCCTGCCACCAGGTCACCTTAGGCTTCAGCCTGTCCTGGTGGTCACAGCCCTCCCCTGGCTGGTGGATGACAGGATGGAGCTGTCCTTGAAGAGTAGTCCAGCTTCCTCTTGCCCTCTTTCTGCCTGAGGCCCAGAGAATGGTGCACATTGACCAAGGTCACACAGCAGCAAGCTGCAGAGCAGGTCTCCTGACTGCTAACCCGGGCCCTGGCCTTGCTCTGTGATGTTTTGAACCCCGTCCTCACATTCTCCAGCCTGGCAGACAGGAGGCCTGCTCAGGGACAGAGCAGAGTTCCCTGGCTGGCCTGTGATTTACCAGAATGACTTACCTACTGGGCAGGAAGGAGATAATCAAGTGTAAATAGATTTAGTGTTAGTCACCCGATGACTTTCCTGTTCTTGAGAAACAGCGGGGCTCACACCCAGCCCAGTGGTGCTCACCTGCCAAGCTGCAGGGAGGGGAGGGGAGTGGGAGCTGGGTTTCCATGGTGATGGGGCCACGGGGAGCTGCTTCCTCTGCTCTTCTTGCCCCGCACAGCTCCCGACCCTGGGACCCTTGACACTGAGCACATTCACGTTTTCAGGGAAGTTGCAGCAAGATCAGAACAGGCTGGGGACTGGCTGCAGGCCTATGAGGTGGGCCCCCGTCACATGGGGAGGTCAACCGGAGGTCACCCTCCAGGTGCCCCCATGGCATGGGGAAGTCAACAGTGGCCCAGCTAGGCACTCAATGTCTGTAGTATAAGACAGGCCAAGAAAAATGACACTGAAGAGAGTCTGGCTGCAGGAGGATACAGAGCAAGGGGCGGTTTGGCCTTCGAAAACCCAGGGTGGGCTGCACAGAGGGTGGTGGTCAGGAGTAGCCACCTTCCCAGCAAGCCCTTCCCCTGCCACTCGTCCCATGTTTTCACACACACACACACACACACACACACACTTGATTCCTTAACACTTATATTATTCCACATGCTACATCTGTTACTTACATTTTATCTTTTTTACAGTCTGTCTTGCCCCTGAGGTATGGGAGTCACAGGGTGGAGCTATCTGTTTTGTCCCCCGGCAGCCTCAGTGTCTGAAGTTGTGCCTGGCACAAAGCAGGTGCTCAACAAACTGGTTGGATGGATGAGTGTGTTCATCCACTCCAGGGACTCGGGGCTGGTCTTCAGAGTGCTGGGTCCCCCGCAGGAGCCCGGAGACCTCCTGTGCTCCTCTGAGAGTGCCATGTCTTGCTAACTGGGCAGGGAAGGAGCTTTGGCCCCTGGGTGGGAGTTAGGCAGGAGGCCCAAGGTGCCTTCTGACCAGTTCTGTCTCCACAGCTGGTGGACCCCACAGGAACCCCTGTTTATGCCTCTTCTCCCCCTCCCTGAACTGAGAGCTTCTTGGAGGAAGGGACTGGTCTTCACCCATCCATTCTCTGGATCTGGTAGATATCCACAGGCTGGATTAATGAGTGCTGGAGTGCAGATCTCAGTGGAGAATAAATGAAAGAAAAAGAAACAAACACTAAACAGAAGTTCACGGTAGACAGCTTTTCCCACTGTGTCAAGACCCCCTTGCTGAGGTCACAGGGCCTGGGGGAGGGTCTCTGTGGCAGCGCCGCTCTGTGCTCTGCTCTGAGGTTTCTCATCGAACAAAGTCCCTGTTCTCATGGAACTTGCGGTCGGTGCAGGACAGAGGGGCAGCGTTCCCTGGCCGTGATCCCCACTAACTCATTTCCAAGGCCCCATGACTCTGGGCTGCCAAGCCCGGGAAGTCAGGGGCTTTCTGACAGTCAAGAGCAGAGTGGGCCTGCCACCTTCCGAAGTAGGACAGTCTCAGTGCTCTCTTCTGGGGAGCAGGGAGCCGGCTTTGACCCAGTGGCTGGCAGCCATGTTCTGCTCTGTTCTTGGCCTCAGTGGAGGAGTGCAGACACCGAGGCTCTCTGTGGACTGTCCCCTGTGCCACTGGCACTCTTCCTTACAGGGTGAGAGCCCAGGATGCTGAGCACTGGCCAGCACAGGGCCTGGGGCCCTGGGACTGCAGCCACCAGCCCGTTTCTGGCAGCTGTGAGAGAAATGGGCGTTTTACCCCAGGCAGAATAAAGGAAGGTGAATGTGGAGTAAAAAAGCTCACCTCCCTGCCCCAGCCTGGCATCTTGGAATCCCAGAGAGACAGTGAAAGATCGGAAGTACCTTGATCGGAATACCTCCGGGACTCAGGAGACCTCCACCCACCCAGCAGTTCCCTGTTGGGCTGAGCACAGAGGCAATGGGGACACAGCAGGGGTGTGACACGTATAGGAAGTTGTTTAGGAAGACAGGTCTGCCCAGGTGTGTAGGATGGGTTAGAGTAGGATGGATTAAAGGCAGGAGACTGGTTCTGTGGCTGTGACAGTCATCTAGGCCAGAGGGTTGAGGCAGAGGCAGGACTGTGGGTGTTGTGGGCCAGACGGGGCAGGTGAGGTGGGGTGGGGTGGGAGAGCTGGGGTGATGCTTCTGTGGGGTCATAGGTGAGTGGGAGAAGGGGGATGCCACTCACCCATTGAGGACTGTCCTGCCTGAGAAGGGGAACGGCAGTCCTGGGAGGAGTCAGAGAGTTCACACAGGGACACCTTTGATGCTGGAGAGATTTGGAGAAGGTGCTGGAATCAAGGGACCCGGGGTATCCCTGGGAGAATTGCACTCCTGACTTGAGGAGAGAAGTTGGTTGCAGGCTGGCCAGGGAGACCCCACACAATCTGACCAGGGGGACTTTGTGATGGCCCCACACCCTGTTATTTGACTGATTAATTAGTACCCTCCTCTAAGTAGGGCTCAGGCTGGCTTTCTGTAAACTTGTAGAGATGACAGAGGGCTGTATTTAAAGGATGTCTTTTATAGATCACACCAGGAATCTCCCCAAGGCTCTGGGAGGAGGCAGGCGTGCTTATTTCCATTCTGCAGATGAGAAGACTGAGTCACAGTGGCTGATGGAAATGCCCCCTTCCAGGCCCATTCTCCCCGGGGGGTCTCTGCCTTGCGGTGCAAGGTGGCCTGGAGTCTAACATGCAACAGGCCTGGATATTTGGATGCTGAGTCTTTCCTCGCAGGCAGCCAGGTGATGGGTGCCTCGGGTTCTGTTCTGTTCCCCTCCTCCCAAGTCTTGCCTCAGCTCTTGGGGCCAACTGGGCCTGGCTTTGGGGTGGCTGTCTGCCTCTGGTCCTCCTCTGACCCAGGCCGGGTGAGCATAAGTACATAAAATACTTCCTCTTCCCTCTGCCTCCCAGTACATGGCTGGTAAGGGGGCCCTGCCACCTAACACGTGACGCGATGAGGGGACCCTCCCAGGGCCTGAGCTTCGTTGCCAGTCCTCTCTGTCTGTCAGTCCCTCTTCACACTATCCATGCTGACATGGCACGTACTGTGTCACCTCATCTCTTACCTTCTAGACTGGAGGCCTCTGGCGGGCAGGATCACAGGGTAGCCAGGGCTCAGTCGCCCTCAGATGTTGACACCCAGGTTCAAGGTATGGGCTGGAACTTTGCAGTGATGAATGCCTTCAGATCAGAAGCTGCTGGGCTTGGTGGATGTCATGCAGGCGATCAGTAGAGACTCTTCCCAAATGTGAGAGGCCCCTGCCCAGATCCTGGAAGTGGATCGCATGGTCCCCAGCTGGTGCGCTCTCTGCCCTGGCCACTGCGTCCATGTGTCCCTCTCGCTGCTGCTGCTCTCAGGCCAGCTGGCCCATGCTCTGGAGGGCTCCTCCAATCTGCCAGACCTCGAATCTCCATGTGCAGACTGGTGCATAAGCACTCATGTCCCCGTGGCCCCAGCCACGCTGCCCTCCATGAGGCCACCCTGTCCAGTCCCTGGGGAGCCCCACCCCCTGCCCCAGTGGCCGGCACCTGAGCTGCGTCTTCCTATGTCACTGTCAAATCCAGGACAACCCCTGGCCTGACCTTTCCAGGCCCCGCCCTGTTTGGGTGAGGGCTTGGGGAGAGTTGCCTCCTCACCCTGCTCAGCCTCAGCCCAGTGCTCCCCTCCACCCCTCCCTGACCTGCAGCTTTTCCCAGACCCCACGGTCTTCACCCGGATCTCTGCTCGGGTGGTGTGTTCACTGAGGCTCCCTGGCCTCATCCTCCCACTGCCTCCCTCCTCAGCCTTAAGGCCAGGGAGGCAGGACGTGGGTTGTTTTCATTTGCTGGTGTGAATCAGGAGCAGAGGTGGGAGTGACTGCCTGTGGCCAGCAGGGAAGGCTCGTGGGAGCCCAGGGCTGAACTGGAGTAGGTCAGTAGGGCCGCGCTGGGCCCTGGGCTGGGGGAAGCATGTGACCCTGAGGTTGTGAAGACAGGGCCGGCAGCCACAGGGCCAGACTGGGTGGATGGGGAGGGCCGCTGCAGCCATGGCCCCACAAACCAGCAGAACTGAAAAGCAGTACCCTCCACCCTTGCCCTCTCCTCGGGTTTTCTTCCTTGCTTCTGCACTGTTTCCCACTCCCTGTCCCCATTCTTCTGCTGAGAGCATCTTTACCAAGGAAAGACTTCGCTAGGAGACAGCCATGGGCCTGCGGGGAAGGGGGGAATCTGGAGCTATGGTTGGGGGACAGGGCAGTCAGGTTCGACAGTGTCAGAGCCAGACTTGCCCCATTCTCCTGCCCTGCCTATCATGGGGAAGCTGGGGGGGGGGGCTTTGTGGAGCACCCTTGCACCCTGCTCTTGTGAGTGCTGCGCCAAGGCCAGGGCTGGGAATGGAGCCCACCAGGGCCAGTGCGGGACTTGGAGGTGGGTCAGGTGTTGTGGTTCTAGACTGCTGCCCTCCCATAGGTGGGGCCTGCAGGAGGCTGTGCTCTGTCCTGCCTAGTTGGGGTGGGCGCTGGTCTCAGGGAAGAGACTTCTCCCCTGGTGACAGCAGTGGGAGGGCTGATGGGGCAGAAGTGCAGCTCCACCCTGGGCTTGAGGAATAGAGTCGAAGGATTGCTGGAGGGCCCAGCTGTGGAAGCCCAGGTGTTTCGCTGCAGGGCCTGGGTTTGTGCATGGCACCTGCCTGGGGCAGCTGCTTAGGCCTCACTAACTTAGGGCCTAGCACAGCCCAGGCTGCCTCACGAACTGAGCCTTAGAGGAAATGAGGTGACGTTTTCATTATTCACACCCAGAAATTGGGAGAAAAGGTTTGCTTGTTATATTGTAATATACTCAGCCTGTTTATCCTCAAACTTGAAACTAATTTTCATCTGAACCAAGATTCCCAAGTATTCCTTAGCCTTCTGGTGCTAACAGGAAGCTCCCGCTGCCCTGCGGGCCCCCACCCAGCACCCTGGGCTTAACTGCCAGACATTCGCACAAGTGTGGCATCTCTCGGGGTGAGATTCACATAAGCGTGACATCTCTTGGGGTGTGTTGGGGGTGGGATCACCTTTAAAACCCGGGGCCCTCACCGTCTCTGCCCCTGGGGACGTGGCATAGTGTCCTGGACTTACAGGAAACTAGCAAAAGCCCGTGGTCCATTTTCAGCTGACTTGAACCTGCACTACAGAGGCTGGAAGCCATCCTCCCTCTCTCTGGAAGTCCGCCTTCATGGAAGGAGGACTTAAAACTACCTGAGTCTGGGGGACCCTAGTTGCTTCCTCATTTTAAAGGTGAAGAAATGGAAGGTCAGGGGTTAGAGGGGTGGCCACAGCTGCCCTATGAATGGTGGCCAAGTCTCCACAGCTGCCTGGAGCTCCACAGCTGGATTTTGTCTTGGGTGATACTGTTGCCAAGTAAGGCCTCCTGCAGTTGGTGTCTCCTTGATTCTGGGGAGCTCATTACCTATAAATGATAGGTGACATCCCTCCGTGGTGCATGCCTCAGCCTTTGATTGGCACCCTTGGAGTTGTCACTTCTGCCTAGACATTGAGGAGGGGTGGTGGTGGTGGAGCAGGCCCTCCCCCTGCCTTCCCCTGCAGGAGTCCCCATCCTGGGCCACCTGGCTACAGTGAATGACGGCTTTACCTCTTTTGGACTGAAGGGTCTCTGAGGAAAACTTCTTTATTTCAGGAAATCTGTGGGTTTGTGGAAATTCCTCATTAATATCATCAGATTAGTTGGCCTTTCTCTAATTTCTTCCAGGTCCTTGGCCTCCAGTTACATGTGGGGCTATTGCCATCAGCATGTATATTTATTTCTCCATTTACTGACTACAAAGCATTTTCTTAGACATTATCTCATTTTGTCCTCAGAACAACCTGGAGCAGTTCTTGCGATCCTCATTTTTAAGACAGAGAAATTTAAAAGCCAGAGGATCCAGGCCACCCGCCAGGGTCACTGAGTGGGGGCTTGAACTAGAGGCTCTTTCTGCTGTTGTCACATTGGTCCCTGTCCCCTTCCTCTTTCTTCCTTTGAGAGGGGCCTGTGCTGAGGCAGGTGCCGAGGGGAGGGGTCAGGTCACCAGTCCTGCATGCCAGACCTCTTGGGCTAAGGGGGAGGCAGAAGACTGCTGGTCTTTCTCTCGTCATCCCCTGCGACCTCTGGTCTGTAAAGCCTCAGGGGTACGTGTGCGCGACCTGCTGAGTGCTGGAGACCCTGTGCTGAGTTGTTGGTGGACCTGGGGCAGTGTGGGGCCTCCTTCCCACCCCCAGGGCTGCCCGTAGCCCCAGTGTCCCAGCATCCGGGTTCACCCTGCAGCCAGGCAGGTTGCAGAGGACCTTGGGAATGTCCAGCCCAGCCCACCTGGATGAGGCCGCCCATGGCTGGAGCATAGACCCGCCAGCCCTCCCGGCCCACAAAGAGCTCGCATGTTTGTGCACCCAGGGTGAGGAGGGGCACAGTCGTCTGGTAAGAGCTCTGCTTTGACACTAGATGTGGAGCTGTAATTATCGTCTTTAATTACACATTGGTGCCTTTGCCAGGGAGCCATGCCTGGCAATTGACGGAGGCGGCTCCGTCTCTTGTCTAAGCACTGACATAAACACACACGCTTGCTTGAGGTTTCAGAATTATGAAAGAGCCATTCAGAGTTGCCAAGCAAGGACTCCTGCCTTCGTTTCTAGTAGGAAGAGGCCAGCCATGGAGAAACCATGTGGGTGCTTCCTGCTGCTGAGAAAGAATGCCTGTTTACCTCTGAGTTGACTTGATCTAAGAAATCTAAAGGAAAGAACAAGCCTTTCCTGATGCTAAAAAAAAAAAAAAAGAACAAAAAGCCGCGTGTTTATGTGCTCCACAGAGGTAGACAGGGCATGTGGTGCTGTCCTCACTACAGAGGTGGGGAGATGAAGGCTCAGAGAGGTTAAGGGACTTCCCTGAAGTTGCACAGGAAACCAGGACTGGGCCTAGCCCCTGATTGTAAGCAGGTGACCACACTTGCAGGGCAGCTTTTGTGTTCACGTTGTGAGCTCCTTCAACCGTCACTTGCTCTGGGGCTCTGTGAAGCAGGTAAAGCCCCTCAGCTCAAGCCTCCAAGCACCAGGTGCCACATGGGGGCTGTGACGAGGGGCAGCCCCCAGGGACTCCGGAGGCCAGATCGCGTCTGAGTTCCCAGATGGACAGTACAGGTTAGCAGACAGAATCAGCCCTTCTGAGGAACACCCTCCCAGGAGTCTACGCATATGCAGCAGGGGCCGTCCAGGTTCTCCACCCCCCGCCCTGAGTCAAAGTGAAGGGCACCTGCCCAAGGGCACAGCAGGACAGGCCCTGCCAGCACTGATCTGTACTGTCAGGTGGGGGAGCCAGACCAGGATGGGCAGGTGGGGTTGAAAATGCAGATTCTGAGGCCCTGTCATTTAGAGGTCCTTGCTAGAGCCCAGGAATCGGCAGTGTAGCACAGGACTCCATGCTCCTTGGTCAGAGGGTTCCCTGGTGAGAGAAGTACTTCTGCATGTTGTAAGACTGCAAGACTGGGGCTCCTGAAACCCCTGCCCACAGCTTCATTCTCCCTGTCTTGTCCCTCCCTTTCTTTTCTATCTCTGTTCATTGCAGGGAAGGTGGACATCTATTCTGTTGTCCCCTTGACATTCCCGTGCAAATCCTGAGGACATAGCCAGGCAGGGTGGTGCATGCCTATAATCCCAGTACTTGGAGGCTTAGAGAGGAGGATTGTAGGTTGGAGGCTAGCATCAGCAATTTAGTGAAATCCTCATCCAGTGATTATGCCTGTAATCCCAGTACTTGGAAGGCTGAGACAGGAAGATCGCAGGTTCGAGGCCAGTGTGCAGTAACTTAGTGAGAGCCTGTTTCAAAATAAAAAAATAAAAAGGGCTGGTGGTGTAGCTCAGGGTTCCCAGAACACACACACACACACACACACACACCACACACACACTACACACACCACACACAAATCCTGAGGACCTGGCCCAGGGACTGGAGAGTACTAGAAACAACCCATTGGTGTTGGCTGCTCTTGGGCTCAGCTGCCTGACCCTTCTCATAGCCCCCAAGAACTGTGGTTCTAATAGTGACTTTGTAAATGTTGGAACAGAGCAGGATTTGGGGGAGGGTGTAGCTGGGGGAGGAACCAGGAGCAGACAAGCTAACCCCATCTCCTCTGATTCCTACTTTCACTTGGACAACATATTGCCCCTCCTGGGGCCTCAGTTTTCCCATCTCAAGCCAAGGCTTCAGCCTGACCCTGAAGTGACTTTAGTGCTGACTCCCAGGCTGCAGTAGTAGCAGCAAGACACACTAGACAAATGCAAATCCTATCAGCCTCAGGGATGTCATCTCCCAAGACACAAAAAGCCCCCCGCATGCTGGCTTTGGGGTCTGGCTGCTGTCTCTGGGGTCCCTCCTTCATCTGTCACCAGCTGCACAGACCTTCCTGTGGCATGTGACACTTGGTGTCAACAGCTTCCACTCAGCACCTTGGAAACCTGTTTGTGAGCAGAAGTCCCACTGGCCCCCTGGGGGAGGCTTTCCACAGAAGCCTGCTTCTAAATGGGGCCTGATTTCACCGTGCCTGCTTTAAAAATCATTTTTAAATGTGTTTAAGGGCTGTCGTTTTGCATGTACAGCATCTGAGAAAAGAGGAGCCACCATCCGAGCTCCTGGCCATGCTGGCTGCATCTATATCTGCCTTCCCAGAGAGCCCTCTGGGGAGGAGGGCCAGAAGGAGCAGGTTGAGAACTGAGTGAGCAGGAGACTGGCCAGCTTGTCTCATCCCTTCCCGGATCGCTTCTTCTCACTGTGCCCTGATGAGTTTACCAGGCCTGGCCCCGATCCTGTGGATCATGTTACTCTCCTGCTCAGAACCTTCGCTTTGTCCCACAGCTCCAAGTCCAGACTTCCCAGGCCTTCCTCGAGCCACACCTCCCTGGGCTCCAGGCAACACCTCCTTCCCAGCTCGGGGCTTTGCTTGCTCTGAGCAACTCAGCATCCTGGGCAAGGCCTGAGTGACGAGTGACCCACGGTCCGGTCCGTTCTTTTTTTTTTGCGGTACCGGGGATTGAACCCAGGGGCGTTCTACCTCCGCGCTAAACCCCCGGCCCTATTTTTTATACTTTATTTTGAAACCGGGTCTCACTAAGTTGTGGAGGGCCTCACTAACTAGAGAGAAAGAGAGAGACAGAGAGAGAAAGAGAGCTGAGGCTGGCTGCAAACCCAGATCCTCCGGTCTCTGCCTCCCAAGGTACTGGGATTACAAGCGTGCGCCACCACGCCCGGCCGGTCCGTATTTCAGAGCTCAGCACAGGGCCTGACATTCGTTGAAATGGGACGAGAACGGGCCTTGCTTTTGCTCCTCTCTAAGCTGCGCCTTTGAAGATGTTTTAATGGCTACAAATACCGTGCCCAGTTGGATCTCCTATCTGTTCTTGGAAAGTGCACGTCCCAAAATAGGGCAGTGAGGGAGCTGTCAGAGCACATGTTCTCTTGGATGTGAAAACAGGCAATGCCCAGACCATTCGCCTGGCTCAGGGGGAATGTCATGAGTCTCTGGGTGTCTGCAGTTCTGGAAAGTTTATAGTTTATGGAGCCATTTGTGTCCGGGGAAGCCCGGGCCAGCAGGATAAGGGTCTGATTTAGGGCCATGTTAGACCCCGGTGTTCCCCCACACCTCCTCGGGCTGCCCGCTGCTGCTCACTGGTGCCTTGGAGTTGTCATTCTGAGAGCTGAACGATAGGAATGCTGTAAACCCTGGTCCTGCTCCCCTTTACAAGAAGGCAGGTGAGCCAAGCGTCACTTTACGAGGGAAAGAGTTCTACAGAGCACCGCGAATGCCTGTCACACAGGCCTCTGCTTGCTCACTTGGCCCCCTCGGTGCCTAAGCCTGGAAGAAAGCATGGCCCCTGCTCATCTCCACCCCTGTTTCAGGGCCTCTGTCCCTCAGCAGGGGCTCCTCTGGGGACCTCAGGCGCCAGGCTCCATTGTCCTTTTGCCCTTGTCCCTCTGTGAGAAGCTACTGCCCGCCTGGACACCTGCTGCCTGGCCTTGGGTAAAGGAGAGGCTGCCCTGGAGCTGTGAGGGGCGCTGGAGAGTTTTGTCCATTCGGCAGTTATTTTGCGCCCTCCTGTGTTAGCCTCCATGCCGGACATCCAGGAGACTGGCAAAATGAGATGTAGGCTGCTGTGGGGATCAGATGTGGACCCGGGTCAGGCACCACAGGATCTTGGGGTTTTACTTCCTGTGATGGGGACCCCACGGGGATGCTGCAATTGCTGAGGTTCCAAGGGAAGAGGGGCAAGACAGGCTTCCCGGGAGTCGAAGCTTGATCGGAGCATTGAGAAATAAGTAGGCCAGGAGGGAAGGGCCCCAGTGTGGTGGCCCTGAGGACCTACCAGTGGTTTCATAGGCACTGAGCAGATGTCTGAGCTGGGTCCTGAGGTTCACACTGAGGTCCTGAGGTAGGCACTGTGTGGGAGAGGGAAGGGATGGATGGCTTTGTAGGTGGAGAGAGCAGCCCAGGTGGTTGCAGCTTCACAGGCCTGTAGAGGGCCTGGAGGGGCATGAGGTGCCCACGGTGTTCAGTGATTGGTCTGTGGGCGTTCTGACCCCCTCAAGCAGCTTGGACTTTGTCCTGAGGATTGTCTGAGGTATTGAACCTTAACCTGTGTCATTATCATCCTTCCTCCCCTTATCTTTTCTTTGAATCAAGTTACTCACCTCATTGGAACTCCGTGACACCAGGCAGCAGAGTTGCACGGCAGTTTGGGCCAGCACTGGGAATGCGTTAAGGTCTTGGGTGATTAATTGACATATGAATGGGACTGTGCTGTCACAGGGCACCAGAGGGACAGAATTCCTCTCCAGGGTGTCTAGGGACAGCATTTGGAGCAGGTGAGATCGCAGCCTAGACTCGAAGGCCTTCGGGTGCTGACAAGAGGAGCTGGAAGGGAAGGTCACCGCTGGTGAGTGACCTTCCAGGCACAGCACATCAGTGGATACCCTGGGGTCACTCAGAGTTTGCTCAGCATTCAGGGGCTAGAGTCAGCGGTGTCTTCGAGATAAGGATTGTAGACTCTCATCCAAGTGTTCGCTGACTTATCATTTATTTTAAAAGAACTGCTGCTCTATTCAAGTCCCGCCCTCAGAATGGCTTACACAGGCCTCCGTGGTCTGGCTATATGTGTGCACAGTCATGGAATTCTGTACAACCAAAGGCCTGGGACCTGGGCTGAGGACCCTCCATCCAAGGGTTGGACAGGCCGCAAGGCAGCTTGCCCGGATGCTGAATTTCTCTCTGGAGCAAGCTGAGCTTGAGAGTCATGATCCAAGCAAGAACCTAGAAAGTTCTGGCCAGGCACGGTGGTGCACACCTGTAATCCCAGTATTTGGAAGGCAGAGATAGGAGGATTGCAGGTTCGAGGACAGCTTCAGCAAGAAGTGAGACTCTCATCAACGTAGCAAAACCCTATTTCAAAATTTTTTTAAAAAATTAAAAAATAGGGCTGGGGGTGAAGCTCGGCAGTAGAATGCCCCTGGGTTCAATCCCTAGTACCACACACACACACACACACACACACACACAAATGAACCTAGGAAGCTCAACCTGGGTGTGAGGGAAGAGGTGGCGTTCAGATCCTCCAGGAAGCTGAGATGCTCAATGAGTCCGGAGGACAGGTGGCCAGCAGCTTCCTCAGGAGGCGCCCTGTGTGGCTCCCACCCGCCAGCCACAGCTGACTGCGGCCACCCAGAAGGCGGCAGTCATTGCAGCTTGGATGCTTTTCAAAACAGCCATTTCAGCTTGTCCACAGGTAGAAAATCTTCATAAAGTACCCAGTGTGTTCCATTTGGAACAGTAGGAGCTTCCTGGTGAGCATGCAAGAGGAGTTCGTTGTAAATTAAACCCCTAGGAAGCAGAATGATTTGACCTATTGAGTGGAATTGCTGGTTGTGAGCCAACTGGGTGTTGAAAGACATCTGCCCAAGACGATGACTTGAGTCTTAGAGTAACTGATCTGAAGCCATTATTTCTGGAAGAAGTAATGGAGTGTGCTTGAGGGTCCTAGCGACAGTGACCTCCTCTACAGAGTGGGTAGTAATGGTGGGGTCATATTCAGCTTCCTTTGGGTGTGTAATGAGGCCTCCTGCAGGGTCTGTGGACTTTTCACATAAGTGTGTCCTCCTCCTTGATTGGAGCACCCCTCGTCTGTCTGCTCTCTGGCTCCCCATAGTGTTCCTTCCACTGTTGATGTATTCGACATTGTCAAGTCAGCGATGAAAGCAATGAATGAGATTTTAATGGATTTTGGGGTGAAGGGGTGCTACTCACCAGGCCCTCTCAGCCCTGTCCTCCCTTGGGCTTAGAGCATGCTGTGACCACTGCCTTTCCATAGCTGGCCAGTCAGTGACCAGGGCTCTGCCAGAGTTGGTGGTAAGACTTGCAAGAGCAGAGCCTCCTAGTCATGGGCCGGGGCAGATGGTTGAAATATCAGGCCCGGAGTCCAGCGGCCTCCACACAGAGGAGAGCTTGCGCCCCGGAGAGTTTAAAGATTCTTGGGGAGGGCTAAGTGGGAGACTTCTTTGTCTCCTCAGGACAATGAGGAGCCTCCTGGTCATGTGGACTGTGGATGGTGACTCCTCCATCAGGGGGACGTGAGTGAAATCTGAAGAGCGTGTCTGCGTGGCGGCAGCTGTCCTCTACTGCCTGCCTCTCGTCTCCCCCGGCTCCGAGCAAGGAAGCCTGTCTGGCAGCCAGCGCCATCTCAGCTGTCATGCCACATCAGTTGCAGGTTTCCAGTGCGTGGAAATGAGCCAAACGCAAGCAGATGATGTACCTAATGAAACACGCAGGAGGAGAGTTTTGGTTCCAGATACTAGAGGGTTGATACATAACGGGAAGGCACTCCTTTCCTGTCTGCTCTGTGGCTGATGCCAGGCAAAAGCATCATGGAATTAGATCATGTCTTCTGAGAACCTTGTGACAGAGTGCAGGGTCTTCCCTTTGGAGGAAAAATACTGAAAATATTGAAGTGTGAGGTAGAAGTTGATTCTATTGAAAGGCACTGCATGTGACTGATTTTACAGAAGAAAGATGAAATGAGACATTCTCTCCTTGTGGACTTAAATCAATTGGCCATGAGTCATTTATACCAGATGTCAGCTAAGAATAAGGTTGTACGCCTGTGCACATGTATGTATAGGCCTGTCTAATGTGTAACATCTGCACAGGGGTTTATGGTTTACAAGCCTCTTTTATATCTTTTGTCTGGTTTTATTTTAGAACAGCCCCATGAAGTTGATATTAATATTCTCCCCACTCCACAGCGGAGGCTGAGGGGCCTGACTGGGCAGGTCCCTCACCAGCGGCATGAGCTGGTGAATGGCAGAGCCAGGGCTTGAACCTGACTAAGTCTGTCAAGTCTGGTTCTAGAATGTACCTATGGGTACATGGGGTTGCCAGTGCATTCCATAAGTAGGATCAAAGGGGAAGTAACTAATCATTTGAATTGTATTTGCATTTATTCTAACATGAGCAAGGTTGAATGGGAGGTGGGACAGAAGAGGATAATAGATTATCTGTGTGTCTGGCACTAAAGACTACCGATGTCATCTGGCTGTGGAACTGCTGGAAGCCCAGAGAGGTTGCAAGACTTGCCAGGGTCACCCAGCTGGAAAGTGGCGGGCTAAAAGCCCAATCCAGGTCTCGTGGATGCCTTCCACTCTTTGATGTTATAGTATTGCTACAATCATATATAAATATAAACCTGAAGAGAATAGTATGTAAAAGGACCATTCAGTAAACAAAAGAGCAACTGAGGCCTTTCAGCCCCCTAAAGTTTGGTCACATTGTAGGTGAGGAAGCTGCCAAGGAGAGGGGTGCTGTGTAGGGTCATCCCATAGGAGCTGGGGCCATCCTGACCCCCAGCTGGAGTTCCACCCACTTTTCCCTTGGGTCTCAGCTATAGAGCAGCCTTCATGTTCTGGGGTTTCCATCGGTCTTTGGAATGCTCTCAGGCTTGATCTCAGTCCTGTATCACCAGCTTCCTGGTTGGAAGAGAATCTTAAATTCCAGAGTTTGGGCAACCCCTTTCTAGAAACCAGGCGTGACTGCAATCTCAGGCTCATATCAGAAATTCCTTCTTCCTCAGGGATGAGTCCACGATCATATTCCCAGTTATTTTGGGGTGGGGACTACATATTTTCTTTTTCATCCCTCTTTGGCCTCCCCACCTAGCTGGGCTTAGTCTTTCCGTCTGGCAGTAGTATTGGAGCTGCCACATTTTTTAGCTTGGTTCGGTTTTCTTCCTGTGACTTCCTTTTTCTCCTGATTGTGCGCACGCGTGCGCGCACGCACGCACACACACATACACACACACACATCTTTCCCATGTTACCCTGCCTCCCCCCAGTTCTCATTCACTGGGTCACAAGACTTAATCCAAAAGGCAAGTGCTAAGTCTCATCTTGCTCCAGAAAAAGGAAGAGGAAGCATCCCCAGCAAATCTCCAGGATTTCCTTGTAACATGGGCTGCTGCTTGTCATTTTATTAAAGTCTCTTCACCTGTCACTCACCTCCTCTGCTGCTGGCTCCTGACAGAGACACTCATGTGTACACACCTGATAAGAAATGCTTTCAGCATTGCCTGCAGAGAAAACCTGCTGGGGAGGGGGATCCCAGGCTGGATCTTTAGGCTGCTTAGAGGGCCCGGAGAAAGGGAGAGCAAAAGCAAGAGCGCGTGCGAGAGAGATAAACACATACACGCTGTGTTCCCTGACCCCCATTCTGTCTCTGGTGCCTGTGGCGTTTGATTCTGGCTATAGACACCTCATAGATGATGTCTACCATCAGGCCCCTGGCTGCTAAACTAACCATATTGGTGTCGTTTAGTTTCTTTATACCACCCTATGGTGGCGGCAGTGGAAATCCAGCCTAAAATGTGATGGAACAGGCCCAAGCCCGATGTGGGATAAACTTCAAGTGCCAGGATTGGCTGCTACTCAGCCTCGGCGCCTCAGAAGCCCCGGCTCACTATGCCCTCTGCTAAGATGTGACCTCTTGCCCAGCGGTATTTGAGCCGATGATGTACTAAACAGCCCCAAAGAAGACTGTGAGCTTCTCCACGGCAGGACCCGGTTTCATTAACCAGCATTTCTACATAAACCAGCAACACAGGTGCTCAGTAGTGTGATCGAGACAGAATGAACGAGTGTGTCCAGCCTCCTCCTTCCTCACCCTCAAGCTGTGTGGCTTCCCAGCATCAGGACTCTGGGTCCCCCTTCTAAAGTACACTTCTTGTGTGGGAGCCTGGCCTCCTGTCAATCTGTGGATTAGAATTTGTCATGCTGCTGTAATCCCTCTGATCCCTTGGCAAGGAGCTACCTGTCAGGAGGCAGCCTCCTCTGTGCCTGGTGTCAAGGGCCTGACCTTCATCCCCAGCATGCCTGCTCCCCAGGGGCAACCTGTTGTTATCATCCACCTCAGGGTAGTTTCGGTTCAGGGCTTGCCGATCAAAGTGGAGCAATAGGGATTACCTTGATTTCTGGCTTGGAAGGAAGGGCATCAAGCTCTTGGGAATATGGGGGCCTTTTGCAGCAAAAGCCATAGGTCCCCAAAAGTGATCGGGCCTGCCCATGTAGCTGTGGGGTTTTTTTTGTTTTTTGTTTTGTTTTGTTTTGTTTTGTTTGCAGTACCGGGGATTGAACCCAGGGGCGTTCTACCTCCGCGCTACACCCCCGGCCCTATTTTTTATACTTTATTTTGAAGCCGGGTCTCACGAAGTTGCGGAGGGCCTCACTAGGTAGAGAGAGAGAGAGAGAGAGCTGAGGCTGGCCGCGAACCCAGATCCTCCAGTCTCTGCCTCCCAAAGTACTGGGATTACAAGCGTGCGCCACCACGCCCGGCCATGTAGCTGTGTTTTAAGGAGAGCTTTCACCATGTACAGTGCTGAGAACGTAAAGACAGCTCTTTAAAAATCCAGTGATTATGGCACATGCCTGTAATATCAGCTACTCAGGAGGCTGAGGCAGAAGGATCACAATTTAGAGGACAGACTAGACAACTAAGCAAGACACTGTCTCAAAATAAAAAGTTAAAAAAGGGACTGGGGGCCGGGTGTTGTGGCGCACGCTTGTAATCCCAGTACTTGGGAGGCTGAGACTTGAGGATCCGGGTTCGCGGCCAGCCTCAGCTACTTAGTGAGGCCCTCCACAACTTAGTGAGACCCTGTTTCAAAATAAAGAACAAAAATTATGGCTGGGTGTATAGCTCGGAGGTAGAAATCCCCTGGGTTCAAACCCCAGTACCGCAAAATAAATAAAATAAAGAACAAAAAATAGGGCTGGGGGTGCAGCCCGGAAGTAGAATGCCCCTGGGTTCAATCCCTGGTATCAAAACAAAAGGGGGGACTGGGGATATCACTTAGTGATAAAGCTCCCATGGGTTCAATTCCCAATGCCAGTAAAAAATAAAATAAAAAAGAATCCGGTGTCTCTGAGCGGCCAGGGGCATGTTATAGTTAAAAATACACACATATCTAGGAGTTAAAAGCCAAAATGCAATTTGCTCCAAACGTCATTTCCTAAATTTTGAATGTGTAAGCACATCACATGAAATGGAAACTGTTTAGAAATAGTCACCAAATTAGAAACTGTTGATCCAAACGTGTCCCACCAGAATGTTAAGTAGATGAGGGATTCCACAGCCACAGAGCATGCGCGTGCTCTGACAGAAGCGGATATAGTACATCGTAGGTCTAGCCCGCAACCTTAGTTGTCTGCTCTTTCCATCTTGGCCTCAGTTTCCTCATCTATCCTGGGATGAATATAAAACTCACAGCACAGTGCTGGGCTCAGGATAGACACTCAACAAGTGCTGTTGTAAACAGTAATAAAGAGAATAGTCTATGTGTGCCACATTTTGCAGCCTCCTCTTAAAAACGTATGTAATTATTACAGTAAAAAAGAGGTGCTCTGGGTAAGAAAGTTCAACAGACAGACATAGAGGGAATACAAAGTGAAATCTCTCCAGAGACAAGGGTCGTTAATGGCTCGTGTATTCTTTTAGCCCTTTTCCTACTTGCTTACAAAAATAGACATCTGTACATATCTACAAACATATTCTTTTCCACATAAATGCTGCCTCGTCACAGATCTTGTCTGAGGTCATTAGTTCTTTTGAATGGTTCTGTGATGTGACTGTAGCTCAGTGTATTGAATCGTTCTCTTATTCATAATGAACATCCCTGTGCATTTATTTATTTCTGCATGTGGGTCTGGGTATTTTTAGAAGCAGAACTTCAGGCCATACGGTGTTTAATTTTTTGTTAGACTTACCAATTTTACCTCTGAAAAGGCCACTTCCAGTTTATACTCACTCCAGTAGTCTGTGAGTACAGTTCCCTTCCTAGAGTAGACAAATATTTTAAAAATATTTTTTCTGTGCTAAATTCTGAATTTGCTAAAGACTGTTTGTTTATGTTGTTCCTTCAGCCAGTATTTACGGAGCATCTGTGGAGCCAGGTTCTGCGCTAGGAATCACAGGGGGTGTGTCAAGATGGATTAGACTCTAGTTCGCCCCTGGGAAGCTAGAGCCAGAGGGGGGGAGCTGAGCATGCACAATGCTAGAAAGTGACAGGAGTCTCAAGGCCCTCAGGGTGGAGAAGAGACAGACATGTTGCATACATCTTTGAGCCCCCCTGTACTGCCTTTAACATGCTGCGGGGGTTTAGGACCCTGTGTCCCTAAATGAACAGAAACGGGCTGGACTCCCTGGGGCAGCAGCGTTCAGGCTGGGTTGCTGGGAGTAGCTCAATAGAAGAGGCGGTCAGCAGAAAGACGGCTGCCTCTGCTCCCAATCTCATGGTGCCTCTGCCCTGTGCTCTAGAAATTGATGCCACCTTTCACGCAGTATCAGTATCTGCAGGACACCTTTTTAGGGCGCTGAGGAGGGGCCATTCTTGTTGTTGTTGTTGTTGTTGTTGTTGTTGTTTTCAACACAAGCACATCATCCCATCCAGATGCTTCCTTCAACATAATTCTCAGGGTGGATGTGTTGTCTGTAACAGCTTTTGGTAGGAAAGAGCCGCTTGAGAGTAATGTGAACAGTGGTAGATTTCAACTTCTGTTCAAGTCTCCTGTGTAGCACCCCCCACACACACCTTCCCCCTCCCCCACTCCTCTGTAAAACAAACAAAAGGCACTTACTAGGTTTTTTTTTTTGTGCCGTCAAAATACAAGACTTGACAGTAGAGTTGGAAAAGCCAGCAGGGAATTGCAAAACTCCTTACTCAGGAACTTTGCTGATTTCTCACCTTGTGACTTTGGCAAGACCCTTCCACTCTGATTTTCTCATTTCCCGTATTAAGTGGGGGTGCCAGCTCTGCCTAGCTGGATCCTTCTGCAGTCAGGTGGGTATAAGAACCAAATAATGCAAAGGGTTTTGTGGACTGTAAAGAGCTATATGGCTTGAGGGAGTGTTATTAGTCTTTTTTTTTTACTGAATTTGGGTTGTGGCCTGGCAGGTGCTCCCTCCTGGGTGGGGTCCTCAGCGAGATCCTTGGGCTCACAGTTGCTTTGCTACTATTGAAGGTGGCTGGTGTTGAATTTCAGCCTCAAAGGTGGAATTGCGTGTCCTTTTTAAGGAGCTATTGGCTATATCCCTAGTTCTTCGGGGTCAGGAAAAGTGGCACCTCTCCCCTGGTAGTGATAAAGAAGTTTCCTTATAGACCAGCCTTTCTGTTGGCTTGCTCTCTGCAGGAACTGGGTTTTTAAAGAAGGGAACAGACAAGCAGCCCATCTGAGGCCTACCTGTTAGATGTGTGGGGAAGGACTTCATAGAGGCATGCATTAGTGAGAGTTCTCCAAAGAAACAGAACCAATAGTGTGCAGAGGGGTAGGGGTAAGAGATTTATTATAAAGAATTGGCTCTCGTGATTACAGAGGCCAGCAGGTCCTGAGTTCTGCAGGTGAGTTGGCAAGCTGGAAAGCTAGTGGTGTAGTTCAAGTCTGAGTCTGAACACGTGAGAACCTGTTCAAGTCCAAAGGCAGGAAGAAAGCCAATGCCACAGTTCAAAATGGTCAGGCAGCCGGGCATGGTAGTGCACGCCTACAGTCCCCGTACTTGGGAGGCTGAGACAGGAGGATCACAGGTTCAAGGACAGCCTCGGCAAGTATGAGACTCTCAGCAATCTAGTGAGTTGCTGTTTCAAAACAAAACATAAAAAGGGCTAAGGGTGTAGCTCAGAGGAAGAACGCCCCTGGGTTCAGTCCCTGGTACCACCAAAAAAAAAAAAAAAAAAAGGCAGGAGAATCTTGTCCGACTCAGGGGAGGGTTGGCATTTTTGTTCTATGCAGGCCTTCAGCAAATTGGATGAGGCCCATCCACTTGGGGGGTGGGGCACAGAAATCTGCTTTACTCTGTCTACCAATTTAAGTGTTAGCATTTTCCAAAAATACTCTCAGGAAACATCCAGAATAATGTTTGACCAAGTATCGGACATCCCGTTGGCCAACCAGGTGACACATAAAGGTGTCCCAGGCAGGAAAGCACAGCTTCGATTGGATGGAGCTTCTGGCTGAATGGGGTTCTCACTGCATATCATGGCTGAGTTTTGGAGGGGTTGCTGGAAGGTGGTTAGGATGCTGAGGTCGGCAACCCACACGCTGGTAGGATGGGTGTTGTCCTACAGTATTGGCACAGGAAGCACCCTGTGAGCATCCGCTCTCTGTAGAATCAGATCAATGGACTCTGGAGTCAGAAAGGCCCTGAGATCATCTGGTTCGAGCCCTCTCGCCTCACCTGAGAGATCTGAGCCTCGATGGGTTGGGCACTTGGCCATGGTCACACAGCCGGTGAGTGGAGAGCCAGGCTGGTCCCGGGCCAGCAGCCGCATCACCACTCTCCAGAAGGCTGAGGTTGTCTGTAAGTCCCGGGGGGGATTAGTTCCTCCTTTGAAGGAGGTCCAGGGTGGGGAGGGCTGGGCAGAGAGCTCGCCAGATCTCAGCAGGTTGCTTCCGCCAGGGCAGCTGCACTGGGCACTGGGCATGATGCCAGCAACATCCCCCTACAGCATGAGACAGTGACCCCTTGAGCAGCCCCAGGTGTACAGGTGGGGTTTGACCAGTGTAGCTAGGAAACCTGGCAGGTGGCAAAGGTGGAGGAAAGGCTCATGCCTAGAAGAGGGAAGCGCTGGCTCTGCCCTGCAGGGTGGTCCCCTGCACCTGCTGCCAGTTTGTAGTCACTGGCTTAGTGCTGGCCAGACTGGGATTGGCAGCATGTGTCACTATCCTGGGCAGCATCTAGAATGTGCTGAACACCTCCCCAATGAATAGTCCTCTGCCTCAGGATGCTGCCCTTTGCTGGGGGGGGGGCTGAGATGACCCAAGTTACCTTGATTGGCAAGCAGGCTGTCAACCAGAGGCAGGGAGTGGTTTGCCTAGTCACTCAGTAGGGCCAGGTCCTTCTAGGGCTGGTTTCCCATGCCAGCTGAGCGAGTTCGTGTTCTTTCTGTACCTAGTGGAGAGGAGGGGGCACTGGCCAGGGTTGGAAAAGTGGTATAGATGGCCACACAGTTGAGAACATGGGTTTTGGAGCTTCTGTCCAGTGCTCGCTCTGTGACTATCCATAAATGTCAGCGTCTCTGAGGTCCCTCATAGAGTTGTCATGAGAATTAAGTGAAAAAGGGGATGCAATGCACTTAGCACGGACACTGGCTCTCAGTAGCTCTTACAGTGGGCATTGCTGTGTAATCCAGGCTCAGTCTTCCTGCCCCTGCCCAAGCTACCCCACTTGCGGAAGATGCAGACACAGGATCAGGCAAGTGGGGAGGGGCCCACACAGAGTGTCTCCTCCAACACTTGCTCTGGGGTTCCGTGAGAACTGGCAGGCGAAGCTGCTCTGTAGGGTGAGGGCCACCCTCAGCATGAGAGGGCCCCCACCCCCAACCTGAGGTTTTATCCCATTTGAGTATGGCCTCTTTGGAAGCTGAGCCCTTACTGTGCCCAGCAGACTGGAAGGCAGCCTTGGTGGGGCGCCAGCTCTCTGCACAGGTACGGAATGTCAATGCTCAGGAGACCCGAGGCTGGATGCACATCCATCTCTGCTTGTAGAGACCGCAAGAGGCGCCTCCCTGGCCTCTATCTTCAGCATGAGGTGTCTGAGGACACCCAACCTCAGGATTTGCCTGAGGATGCTGGGGCCAGTCCTGGCCAGCCTGCCCCCTGCCCCTCATCCCAGTGGGAATGCTGCATTTGGGGGCTGTTCACAGGAGCGTGCTTTCCTCTCTGGAAACCCTAACCCTAACCCTGAGCATCTCCTGTCCACCCCTTGAAAAGGTGGAGTCCTCGTTGTTCAGAGGGTCCAAACCTTGGGATTATCGGCCACTGAGTCCCATACCCTGGTGTGTCCTGATGTTTCCGCATCCTGGTATTCCAAGGATGCCCATGTGTGAAGGCATGGAATCTGATTAAGGCTCCTGGCCCACCTTCTCCAGTGTCCTGCCTGTTAGAGTATGTACCCCTCCTCGTGGCCCTCCACGCCCTCCATGGCCTGGCCCCACCTCTTCGGGCAGCCACCCCTTGTTCTTGTCTACCTCATAAGCACCAGGCTTAAAGCAGCACGAACTGTTTTATTCTGTCTGAAATCCTCCAGCTTTCCTCTCCATGACTCTGCTTGAGTTTGTCCTGCCTCAGTTGCCCTTTCCCCTGATGACCACGTCTTCATCTTTCTAAGCCTTCCTACTCTTCTTGAGTATATACTATTCCTGGGCTTGTCATTCTCTGTTTGTGGCACCAGGTAGGTCCCTCAGTTTCCTTGGCCCTTGAAGGCTCTCTTTGCACAATGACATGAGACTGAAATGACTCCTCCTCCCTGAAGTTTCTCTAAATCCTTGGGACTGCATTTACTTGCAGCCAGATAGAACTGCATTAGTCCCGGCTGAGCCTCCACACCTGTCAGAGCCTTCATTTCTGCATTGTAAAATGCAATACAGGTTGAGTATCCAAAATACCTGGGACCAGAAGTTTCCAGATTTTGGATTTTGGGGCATGTGGAATAGATTTGGGGATATTCGCATGTACATAATGAGCTATCTTGGGGGCTGGGACCCACATCTAAACATGAAATTCATTATGCTTCATGTATACCTCATACCTGTAGCCTGAAGGTGTTGAGGGCCATCTTAGAATGCACACTGAGATTATCATCTTGGACCAGCTCAGTTTGAATACACAGTATTTAGCTGGGTAGGATTTGTCTGCAAGTGGACACATTCCAAAGGACCTGGTGTAATCTTTAAGGTGCGGTCTTTGATGTCCTCTCCACCCAGTAATGGTTAATCCCTCCTTCCTCCAAGCTTGTCACGTGTCTGCCTCACTTATTTATTTTTTTTTTAATTTTTTTTTTTTTGCGGTACCGGGGATTGAACGCAGGGGCGTTCTACCTCCGCGCTACGCCCCCGGCCCTATTTTTTTTTTTA